>JBBPTO010000653.1:0-25014 GCA_038094155.1 Pulveroboletus cf. aberrans
GATGAGAATCCACCTGTCTGCCGCTATAAGCGAGAACAACCCCAGACAGTATAAAGATATACTCAAGCTTTCTAAGGATGAACAACACTAATGAAAAGCTGCTATGAATGAAGAATACCAATCCCTCATGCAACACAAAGTTTGGGATTTGGTTGATCTACCTAAAGGTCATCAACCCATCAAAGGGAGATGGGTATATGCAGTTAAAAGTGATGGTCATAAAAAGGCTCACTTTGTTGCTAAAGGCTTTACTCAAGTCTTCAGTATTGACTATGAAGAAACCTTCTCACCTGTCACCAGGTTTGAGACAGTTCGTCTACTTCTAGCTCTTGCAGCTTTGGAAGACTGGGAGATTGAATCTCTCGATGTCAAAACAGCATTCCCATTTGGCAAATTAGACAAAGAACTGTATATGGTTCAACCTGAAGGTTTCATTCAATTGGGCCAGGAAAAGAAAGTTTGTCGTCTTCAAAGGGCCATTTATGGCCTCAAACAGGCTGCACTCCAATGGAACAAGGAGTTGCACAAAAGCCTTCTGGAATTCAGCTTCAAACGCTGCATTTCTAATCCCGGAGTTTATGTCAAACTCATCGGTGAACATTTGATTGTTCTAGTTTTCTATGTTGATAATGCTCTTTTCATGGGTAGTAATAGAACCATCACTCTTCAACGCAAGAAACAGTTTATGGAACAATGTGAATTCAGAGATCTTGGCCCTGCCAAAGAATATCTCAGAATGAGGATCACCAGAGATCGTTCTAAATGGACTCTGAGACTTGATCAATGCTCCTACACTTCCAAAGTAGTTGAGCACTTTGGTCAAATAAACTGCAAAGCAGTTTCAACTCCTCTACCCTCTGGATATAATCCCAAATCAAACAAAAGTCAATTGAACTCAGATCTTCGAAGTCGCTATCAATCAGTCATTGGATCATTGCTCTATATCATGCTTGAAACATGACCAGACCTAGCTTATTCAGTGATCAAGATGTCACAGTTCTCTGCAAATCCCTCAGAGGAACATTTGCAGAAGACACTCTATATAGTGCACTATCTAGCTCATACTCAGGATCTATGCCTGACATATACTGTGAATGGCCCAAATGATGGTTTTGTGGCCTATTCTGACACTGATTGGGCTGGAGACATCAAGACCTCACAATCTACCACTGGTTATTCCATATTCCTTGCAAATGGAATAGTCTCATGGCTTTCCAGGTGACAATGATGAGTTCGACTTTCATTCACTGAAGCGGAATACTGTGGAATGACAGAATGTATGAAACAACTACAATGGATTCATAATCTGTTTGAGGAGGTGTCTTATCCTCTCTCAACCATTCCTCTATGTGTTGATAATCAAGGTGCCATATTCCTTGCTTCAAATCCTGCTCAAGAAGGACGAACAAAACATGTTTGTATCTCTGAACATTATATTTGGGAGGCTGTCAAATTTGGTGAAGTAGAACTATTCTATGTTCCTTCCAATTCACAGTTTACAGATATCTTTACCAAGAATCTTGGAAAGATTGCTTTTGAGCATGGACAAAAGTGTTTGACTCTTTCTTCGTTCAATATTTCTAGTGAAGAGGAGTGTTGAAACTTGGTATTCGATTTCTGATCTTTTGTTACATAACCAAGGTTCTAGATCATGATAACATAATCATCAGTCATTTCCACTCTTATATTGTTTGATCATTCACTATATGTCAAAATATAACTCCGGTACAACTCCAGTACAACTCCGATGGTACTCCGACCTCTTTTCATGCGTTCTCCACTACATCCGCTCCGGAGTTGCATTTATCTATTTCGGGGATATGCCCCGAAATACATCGTACCATTTCTGTGTACATCGTACGACTTATTTTCTTTCTTTCAAGTTATTCCTTTCTCATCTTGAGCTATTCCTGATGCACCTCGCTTACTCTCGCTTAACTCCGGACCGGAGTTTTCCAGAGTTAGACGCGCACATGACATTTCACTATTTAATCCCTTCATTCTTCTCGAACTCACCTCAGTTGTGATTGCTCCCTTGGGCATCTGGCTGAGTACTGGGTACCTCTGCCCATACTATAGAATTTTGACACTATGTACATCGCCCCTCGGTACCCTACGATCTCTGACCATTATGTACCTTTACATATGGTTCCCTCCATTCTCCGTTCCAGACTCTGATCCGATACCCCTGTATATAAACCCGAGACCTCTGCATGTATTTCTCAGTTCAAATATTGATGTTACTTGATGTCCTTGATGTCTCTTGATGTCTCTTGATATCTCTTGATGTTCTCTCTCTTCTGAACTCTGTCCGATCCCGACGAAGTTTCCTTCCTTCCCTTATCCTCTTCATCTTGTCCTTCCCATCTCCGAAATGAGGACCCGACAGTAGGCAAGGGCGCGACACATAAGTCCTGCGCCAAGTCCTCACCCCCATAACCCCTCATCTCCGCCCTGTTCCACCTTCGTCACCTCCACATCTCGCTCCATCTCATCCCTGTCAGACCTCCGGCCCTTCCTGCGTCCTTTCACCCCGGAGTTGACCAATCCACCTCAGACCTCCATCGGACGAAGCCCCGGAGGAGTTTAGCATCTTGACACAGGGGCTTGATAAGCGAGACCTAAATTTGAATATCAAAATGCCAGCTCAAAGGGTGAGGCATCACAATAGATCTGAAGAACTGATGGGAAAAGGTCAAAATATGACCAAGAAATGGAGCACAGGAAGTAGATTCTATTAGATCATTCTAACCAATTGATTATCCAATCTAATTCACATTTGACAGCTTGATTAACTCAAAGGACAGCCTGTTGATGTAGTTTCCCAGCCTTCTTGCCATATAAGGCACAAAGCCCAGATTATAGATGTGAACAGATATTGAAAGCCCAGTTTAGATGACCTGCAATGACCTAAAACTTGCAGAGGGGATGACAGGTTCCATGGATGCCGAAATTTCTCAAAGTGATGATAAGTTGTTGTTTTGAATCCAGTAATATATGAATTCAAACACTTGTTTTTTCTCTTCATGGGGCAATCTGAGATAATCCCAAAGCTCAAGAAGGCATGTCAGATTTGAAGATAGGAATTTTCTATAGCAGATATAGAAAGTGAGTTCTCCTCTTTTCTGTGAAGAAAAGAATTCATCAACATATATGTAGAGGAAAGAGATCAACAGTTTGACAACCATAATCCATATGATGAGGGACATGAAAGTGTGAAAAATACATTGAGATGCATGCCCCCCAAACACATTACAACAGTCAACATATCACTTCATATGAATGGAGATGATTTGTTTTATCTGTCATAGAGAATGCATAGGCATTTGTCAATATGCTTCAGCCACATCTTCATTCCACAAAATAAGCAAGGAGTGAGGATCATGTAAACAGAGAAACTAAAGGGCATTCCCAAGGTCATGGATATTATTGAGTGTGACCCCAGCTATATTGTCTCATGAGATCATGTTATTGAGCACATATTGACCTGCACTATGGTCTGGAAGTAGATCAGGTCCAAAAGCAGGAGAGTAATGACTGACAGCCACTTCTTTGTTGATTTGAGCTTGTAGGAAGCTCACTTCTTCATCTGATTTTGGCAAGCAATGTGAGTTATCCCAGATGAGGGGCCACTCATCAAAATGCATGTTATCCCAGGGTCAAAACCCTTCATGAAGCCCTCAACACACTGATCAGATGAAGGGTTGATTTGGGTGGTCAGCAAGTAAGGCTTCAAACTGATCAACATTAATTGGAGTTGTAACGTGGAAGAGATGAGGGTGCTCCTGAATCATACACAGAGCATCAGAATTATGAAACTCTGAGGCAGGTGGTGCAGGCAGCAGATTAGCAAATTCAGTCCATCAAACTGTATGACTTCAGACAGCAGACTTTGAGTTCAATCCATTCTTCTTTTGAATTTCTGACCTCTACTGAGTTTCAGATTGACTCAATGACTTTGTGCAGTCAGCCCATCAGTGATCTCCTCCACAGCCATAATGGTCACAGATGTGCTCATATGGGCACTAAAATGACGATTGGTGGCAGGTGCCTTAGTTCCAGTTATGGTAGGGGTCTCAGCATCCAGGATTGAAAGCTCATTTTTCTCCTTTCTGATTACAAGCAACTCCTTCTCTGATGTTCAGACCCATCCCAAAAGAGGTAAGAAAGGTAGTTGAGAGGTCATTGAATTTGACAAAATCAGAGAGGTGTAAGTGCTTCTGATTTGTGATTCTGAGTCAAATTGCTTTGTTGAGGTCAATGATGCAATGGTGAAATAATGGCTGAATGGAGTCAAAAAGTCCTGACATAAACATCTGATAGGCAAGGTATTTATTGTGACATCCAGAGAGAGCAAATGCAGTTGCTTGAATGGTCTTTTCAAAAGTGATAATCCAGTCTCTGTGGGTTCGAACCACCCTGGAACATTTAGGCACTTGAACAGAGATTTGAAATAAGTCCCCAATGTCATGAGATTGCTTGATGCCAACATCCATGGAGTAATGGGCTCTGAGAACTTTAGCAAGATTGACAGCTTGCCTCTTGATGATATTGACCTATTGGTCATAGAGGAAATCAGAGCATCCTGAAGACAGGACGATTTTGCAAGCAACATAGGCAGGATCAGTTGTCCAGTCTTTGAGAAGTTCCAAAGTGTGTTGAAGCTTCATATCACATCAGTAATTTCACCATTTGCTTTAGTGAGCTTTTACAGCACTTTTCTGACTTTTTCAGCTTTTCTTCAGCTGTAGAAAAGCACCAACATCAGAAGTTATGAAAAGCTGAAAAGCTTCACTGAAGCTAATCATTACCAGTATGAAGTATTCACAAAGCTCAAAAAATCAATGAATGACAAGTAGGAATGAAATACACTGAAGTTATCTATATTACAGCGCCTGAAATACTGCCATGTTAAGTCATTCTGGCGCATCAATGACAATGCATCATCTCCCTTGAGATCACACATGTCCATCATGCACTGATTCATTACAACTGCTTATGGTGTAAAAACTGATGTATTCTCTAAATATAATGTGCTAATATACATTTATTTCTACACTGTCATCCTTATTTTCATCATTGCAGTGTTTGTCATGATGCCATCACCACTGCTGTCTGAGTTGCCATTGCATCATCATCATGCTATTGTCACTGTCCTCATCATGTCATTGTGATGCAGCCACCACACTTGTCCAAGTCATTGCACTGTCATGATGGAACTGCCACCTTCATTGGTTCATTTCCATAGCTGTCCTTGTTGCTGCCACCATCCAACTTGCTGCTGCATTGTCATGATGCTGCTGCTGTCAATGTCATGAGCCCACCATCTTTGTTAGTGTGCTGCATCATCATGGTCACATCATGGTGATGCCACTGCCACTGCCATCCTTATAGTTGCATATGTTCCTGTCATTGCCTTCATTAGCATGCTGCCTTGCCACTGCATTGTTGTTGTTGCATCATTGTAATGCTGCACAGCAGTAAGGACATGTGTGGTGATGGGATGGTGCACACAGAAGCAAGAGGGCATATGAGACAACTGGAGGGTGTAGGAAAAAAACAGTTCATTGGCACAGCAAAAGAGTAAGGGGGAAAAAAAAACATGCACTGTCTTTACAAGGTGGCCAGAGGGTGTTTAAGGCCACATAGGGGTACATAGAAGGATGGAAGGGCACACAAGGTGCACAGAGAGCTGTGCAGCATCAAAGAGGAAGGAAGAGGCCACTGCCAGTCCTTGTCATGTTGCTACTTCTGTTGTAGTTGGTGTGCTGTAACAGGAGAGTACAATGATACTCCTGTTGCATAGGCAGAGAAGAGAGAGGTGAGTTGAGGATACTCACCAAGATAGAGATCAAAGTTCTTGTGACCAAGTTTGGGTTAGGTGAGATTGATGAGATCAATCCTTGTAAGCTTCTTAGAAGCTTGATCTCAAGGGAAAATGAATCTTGTTATTAAATACATCCAGGAACCTATATGTACTTGTGTCTGATGTAGATAGAACAAGGTCAATGATGTCAGAATAACATCATAGAACCTGTCATGCTGCTCCACTTATTTCAAATAGATGGAGTTGAGTCTGGGTTGACCCAACACAGCAGTTGTGGAGCTAGAAAATCTCCAGACCAATGACATCATAGCTGAGTCATAAAGACTGCATCTAGATTGTCATGTGGTCAATCCTAAGTGTAATAGAATTACACTTTATTTAATCTTTCATTAAGTGTGACTCATAAATGAGTCACATCTAGTATCTTGACCTGTATTCTTTAGTAACATAAACAGTGTATTATCACTACAGTCTGCCTGTATTAACAAAGCACAAGACCTAGTGTTCAATTCACAGAATCTCAACATGCTGCTGCAATGTTGTCATGATGCTCTGCCACTGCCATCCAGATTGTTGGTACACTGTCACAACCATTGACACTGCTACCTTCTTTGATGCACTGCTGTAGTGCAGAAAGCACATGGAGGGCCATGTGCCTGAAAGGCAATGACACCAATGGCTATGTAGAAACATCCAGCTCTAAAGTAAGGTCACATGATTCATGAGTTCAACTTTCATTTCTTGTTATTCTTTTCACTCTCGCCACTCTTTCTTTCATTCAGATGCCTCAAGGTCCCACCTTGTGTGCCCTTCTATCACCCTCAACACTCCCAATGTCACTCAACAAGGTTGCTGTTGACACCAACATCTCCATTGGCAGCCACTTACCTGCTGACCCTATGCAGCCCAAACATGGTGGGTTATTTCACTCTGACAATGACAGCATCTAGAGAAAGCTGACAGCACAGCAATGACAATAACATTAGCAGAATGGAATGATGATGTGATGACCATGGTAGCAGAGGCTAAACAATGACAACAGTGACAGCAGAGGCACAACAACAAGAACAACGACAGCATAGCAGCCTCAACAATGGTGAAAATGTGCATTTCTTTCCTTTTACATTATGTTAATGAGGTATTTTTTTTTCTTGCTGTCACAGTGGAATGATGAAGATGACAATGGCAATGGCAGAGGCAGCTGCCACTCTGGTAAGTACCTCAGACCCTTCATTCCATGCATCCATTCAACAACTTTTACTAGCCTTGCACGCCCAACCATCATTCTACTGCCTTCCTGAGTCACCACCTGATGAGTAAAATATTTGCACATTTTGACTGATTTCCATTTGTTTAGAATTTGCATGCACAATCACTGATCATAAGTAGTCATGTGGATCTGCAATCATTCTCTGTCCCCTTGTAGTTTGATACATTACTGTGCAGCTTTTCAACTTATGAGCTGCTTTTTGTATGCTTTTTATTGCTTTTCCAATTCATTTGCCAGTGATTTTCCATGATGTTCAATGTGATCAGAAAGCACGCAAAAGACAAGAAAAAGGAGTGGAAGAGCAGAGAGACCTGTTTTTCAAAGCAGGTTCATGCTTTTTGGCCAAAGCTGAGAAAGGTATGAAAAAAATGAGAAAAGAAGTGGAAATGCAGAGAGATCTACTTTTTAAAGTAAGTTTGTGCTCTTTTGCCAAGGCAGAGAAAAGCATGGGAAAGTTTGATAAAAGCTTACTAAAGTAAGTGGTGAAATTACTGATGGAGCTGTTGTCAAAGGACTGCTGAGGTCAATCACCAAGGGAATAGTTCTTTGTAAACTGCCGTCTGTTGCCATTTTGCTGCTGGTTCATCATCAAGGCTTGATGCTTCTGATCCCTGCCTTTCCATGGCCCCAGGCATTGTGGCAATGTTCAGCTCCCAACTCAGGTAATCAGTGTGGGCTGATCATTCCCTCAATGATGATTGACTTCACATAGGGTGGTTGTCCTTGTTGACCTCATCAAGCATTGTGAGATGGGAGGGAAGGGCCTTGAGGAGTTGACAGGCAGAGATTGAAGTCTCTCCAGAAGAGAGAGCAGTAATGCTCAACAACTCAGAGTGCTCACTCAGATGGTTTCTCAGTGATAGTGTGCAATCCTGATCTGATGAAGTGGTTTGAGTTGACTCAGGGGCATGCTTGGACATGAGGGACAATGAAAGGATAAATTCATGAAAAATTGACAAGGTCGAGCAACTAATGAGACAAAGAGAGCCTGTCATAGGAAAGGGAGCAGGAACACCCAACAACTCACCTAGTGAGACAATGAGGGGCGATAGGAACGAATGGTCAGACATCATCCCCTATGTCTTGCTGTCGGAGTTAGAAAAGAGGAGGTGACAACAGTGAGGCCAGCGAAGGCAAGGCGCGTGATATAGCAACTTTACATAACCAATTAGCTTAGTGTAAACAAGTCTAAACCCCAATAAGTCAAATAAGCCAGATTTAGATCTCAATACGGTTCCTTTGATAAGTAACTTACAACATAAAACATAACAATGTGGCTAAGATACAAGGATTCCTACACACATGTGGCCGACGCTCCCTACATATTGATCTTGTACATCCACAGTTCACACCAGTCACTACATTTGAATGGGGACCCATCCCAACCCCAGTGCAGATCAACCTCATCTGCAAAAAAAAACTATGTATACATAGTGCTATGTAGTCTATGTAGTCTATGTAGTACTGGTGGCCATCATAGTCTTCTCAACACTATGTGGACTATGTAGCCAACATAGACAGATCATTTCTATATGGGCTATGGTAGCAACCACACACAATACATAGTATACAGTAGCACAGGGATATCATAGTATGATTGGCAGTTCTTATACTACTACAAAATACAGTAACCAGCAGTGTATTGTAGTCATTAGCATGTGCGGCCACACAGGACAAAGCAAGAATTGAGGGCACAGAATCAAGGACAGGGGTGATATTCCACTTGAGTTGTTCGGTAGCTCTTGACCTGCCACTGGCAGTGGCAAAGCAGTGCAGGTTGGCTGGGTGAGAGGTCGGGGATGATGGCAAAAGAGGACAAGCCTGAGTGACTGGGAAGGGGGAAAAAATGAGATGGTCAGTCAACCATCACTGGCACCATGCACTGCTGTTTCACACATGCATGCCTGCAACATCTCAGGCCAGCCACCACTCATTCAACCTTGTTGGTTGATCTGCATCATCGTTGACATATGCATTTGTGCTTCCAAGCACTTTGTTCACCATCAACGTGTCCACTGCCTGCCTTGACATCTCCATTGTCTCGCAGCTGGGCAGGCTCCCCGGGCCGACACATTACATCATCACTGTCATGCGTCTGCAAGGTTCCTCAATGATCTCGACACGATGGGGATAGGGGTGGATGGAGGATAGACAGGGGTATGGCAGCGATGCATGAACAGTCAGAGTGTCTTGTACCTGCACAGACGAAAGAGTAACAGAAATCATCTGGCTTCCAGTGTGGCTTGTAGCTCAAGTCAACGGTTGGCACAGGCTAACTTACTCTCTGAGGATTGCTGTACTTTTGTTGAGATGAGACTCTGGTTCGAATGGAGGACTACCAACCACTTTATCAAGCTTCCCCTGGAGGGTTTGGATCTGGCCCTTGGAAGCTTTCCAGTCTTCTTCTAACTTCAGACAATGGCGTTCACTCTCTTGAAGCTGCAGTTGCATGTCTCTGACCACCTTGTCGGAAGAGTGAATGGGTGTAGTACTGTGTCTCTTGTCATTAGTAGCTTGGTTGAGATGAGCAGTAAGCTCTTCAACATGAGTTTGTAGCTGATGGATAGTTGCATTCAGTTGAGGCACATTCATGTACAACCTGGTTTCCAGGTCCACGATCCAGATGTTGAGGTCTTTGACTTGTTTCTCCAACCAGGCCTATGAGAGGGGTAAGGGAAACATCTCAGGGGCAAAGAGGGATCTATGTACATTTTTCCTGTCCAGTTCTGTGTTCTTCATGCAGATCTTATCCAACTCCACTTGGCTTTCCATGGCATGGGCTTCTGCAGCTTTCATACAGCTGAATGCCATAGAGACACGGTCTTCCTGCTCCTCCAAAGAGCATTCAAGATCTTGCTTCTCGAGCAGGAGTTTCTGTAACTCTCAATCAGATGTCACCTTGCTAGCATCAATGTGGTCGAGCTTGATGCCCTCCAGTTCCACTTGCAGTGAATGCCTTGCTTTTTGGAGCATCACACGGTCTGCCTCAGCGTCATTCAAAATGCTCCTCAACTCACAGACTTGAGAATGAAGAGAGACGATTTGTGCTTGTTGATCAGACTGCACTGCATTGGAGGTTTTGAACACCTTAGTCAGGTCTGCAATCTTGGTTTCGAGATGTTCCTTTTCCCTCTTCCATGTGCCACCACTATAAACCTCCTCATCAAAGCATAGCTGCAACTTGTCACAATCTGAATGGATCTTGCAGCTATCCTCATGAAGTTGAGTCATTGTATCATGCTGGGATTGAAGTTCTAGAAACATGATGAGAAGCAGATAAAGAAGGGGCAGACAAACCATACCTTCACTAAGTTGAGCAAGCTCAGCTAGGAGGATGTGAGCACCTTCTCACATCGTCACCAAAGGAGGATTACCTTGATACTTCTTTTGGGTCTGATCACTGGTGAAGTCACACTCAGCAAGGTCCTTCTGGTGCTGGAGACGTTCATCTTGGAGTTGTTGAGCAAGATGGCACCTATGGATGCCAAGCTCAAAAGACTGTCAATCCTCTTCCTCAATTTGCTGCTCTAGTTCCTGGAATTTGTATTCCATAACCTGCAACCTCTCTTCAATCACTTTCTTCTCTGCAATGAAATCAAGATGCGTCTTCTCCAAGTCAGTGAACACATGGCAAGCTGTCCAGAGTCAGTCAACAGAATACATCAAGTGTCCTTGCTCACTGAACATTTCTGCCTGTTCTGCCTTCGATTGCACTACCTCAGCATCCTGAAGCTTCACATTGCTAATCATTGCCTTCTGCTTAAACAACTCAATTGCTTGCTGCAGTTCTTCATTCAACCCATGTCAGTCATCAGGTCAGGCAACATGACACACCTGACTGAATTGCAATTGCAGCAGCCAAGGTTATCTGAAGCTCTTGAAGCTCCATCTGAAGTTGCCTCTGCATGTCTGCTTGAAGTTAGCACAGACATACTGATGAAGCTAGACAAGCCATACTAATTGCATCACTCTTGGAAGTGATCTCAATGTCCAACTTGTCATGGACACTCGTCAGTTCTTCCCGAGCTCGTCTACAAACCTCTTCCAATTCAGACTGGAGGTTTCATTGCTGAGCCAACTGTTCAACAGGCGTAATCATGAATTCTGGTTGAAGTGCATTTCGAAAAGATGCACAAGAGCCTGACGAGACTCCTCCAGGCGAACAATGGACTCATCTTTAAGGACAGGTAGGGACTTCGTTGGGCTTGAAGTAACGGCGCGCGAGCTCCTCTTCAGCGACCTGAAGCTCGCGGAGGAGACGAGAGCGGAATGCCTCATCCATGGGTGTGTCCTTCATGATGAGCTCGAGTAGTTCCTTGTGCTGCCGCTCCACCTGCGACCTGATCTTTGTCACCATCCCTTGCACTGTTTCAGGCTCCAGCACCTTTCGCAGAGGGTACTGTCGTTCGAGAAGGGGCTGGACTGCGTTTGCGAAGAAGGCTTCCTGTCTTGATATTTGCTCTGCGTCCAGAGCTTCTCGCGTGCGTAGCATCTGTTTGCAGTCAACAAGCAAGTTTGGGAATTAGGATATCGGTTTCGTGGCAAGAATCGACTTACGTCGTCACGGTACCGCGAAGGGAGAATGTCGCAAAGGTTGTAAAGCGTCATTCTGTCATGTAGGGCCATCACAATGTCATATCGTTGTGAAATAGCAATGGAGTAGATCCGATGTCCGCATGTGATGACGGGCCCAATTTGCTTGTATGTGGTAGCGTCAAAGAATGAGAGCGATTGGTATGTGCTGGCCGCAATGAATGTTCCATTGATTGCTAGGGAGCCACATAAGGCTGCGAGGCCGTCGGGAAGGGGCCATTTCGAAAGAGTCGTCCCACTGGATGGATCAAGACAGTGGATGGTGCAATCAAGAGATGATGCAAATAGTCGCTGGCAGTCACGCGTCCAGGCGAGGGATCGGTTGTCAAGCCAGCCGACTTGAATTGAAAATACGGCGAGGAGGTGGGCATCGTGGGTGTTGTAGATGTGAATGCTGCGTTCCGGCGCCGCAGTGGCGATGAGGCGATTGTCAGGCGACAACTTTGTTGCCGCCAACCACTGGTCGTGCTCCAATGGGCCAAGTAGTCGTCGGCTGGTTGAAAGCAACCACACGCAAGCAGTGCCGTCATGAGATCCACTTGCAATTTGAGTCCCATCCAGCGAGACGTCCAGCGCGGTCACCCCATGCCGATGTGCTCTGATCTCAGTCACCTTCTCGCGGCTCCTGGCATGCCACACCGTCACCTGGCCATTCCTCATTCCGGTGACAATCCACTCGCCATCCTGTGACACCGCAATGCTATAAACAACGCCCCCTGCGTTCATCGGCAATGGTTCCAATGGGCCAAGCAGTCGTCGACTAGTTGAAAGCGACCACACGCAAGCTGTGCCGTCATGAGATCCGCTCGCGATTTGGGTCCCATCCAGCGAGACGTCCACCGCGTTCACCCCACCTCGGTGTGCTCTGATCTCAGTTACCTTCTCGCGGCTCCTGGCGTGCCACACCATCACCCGGCCACTCTCTGCCCCGCTGACAACCCACTCACTGTCCTGAGACACAGCAAGGGTCCGAATAGTACTCCCCGTGTCCAACGCCATGCCCACTTCCCTCCCATCTTCGACACACCAGCATCGAATCTTTTCATTTAGATTGCCGGTCATGACTTGCCTCCCATCAGCAAGGAATGCGACTTGCAAGTATACAGGAAGCAAATTGTTGATGTCGATTGACCATGTGGGCTGTTGGTCGGAGAAGGACGCATGTGTGCTTGGCCCTTGATTCGCTCTCAGTATCGCACTTTCAACACTCTTTTCTTATTATCACCTTTGACTGATTTCCTTTCCATTAGGTGACTATTGCTTGAGGAAGCTTGCTTTTCCGGCTCTTCCAAGTTTCCCCGTAGTTAGAGTTGCCCCTCCAACTGTCTCGTGCGTGTACTTACCATATGTCGCCATCAAGACTACTTTCGACGTGCGTGGCGACGATCCTTGGCTGTGTAGTGTGGGGGCAGAGAGAAAGACGAATGCGCAGTCGATCAGACGCTCGTCCTTGGGTACGCCCTGTTCACCTGTGGCATGCACATGCAGTGTCTTCTTATCGAATCACGAACCCCAATGGCGCCCTGTGCGCTTATTCTCGCCGAATCACATCCTGTGCGTTCCCTGTTTATTTTACGGTGCGCTGGTAAGCCCTGGCAGGCCCCATCTAGACACGACCAATCGATTTCGGGTTCCACGTAGAATTCACCCTGTCGCAAAAATTTCGCACTGTTACCCGTGCCCCCAGATGGCAGTACCGTCGTATTTAACGTTTCGGTAAAATTGTAATCCTTTAAGTAGTATTATCAGCATGCGCCTAATGCACTACAGGACCCAAACTCACGTTCGTGACTCAAACTCTGTTGTTTGTGATGCTTCTTCAGGGGCAGAACTTCGACACAGACCATCTGTTCTTCCTCCCGAACACGTTTATGGACGTACTGGGTGAAGAAGGGCAACAAGTTGATAGATCCGCGCAAGTCTCTTGGCATGTCTTGAAATAGCAAGGCGTGCGTGGCTCCAATACACCTGTCGTGGGAACCAGGAAGGTAGCGCTGAACGTTGAAACATTGATCGCACAGGACTCAACACTCCTGCCACCCACCGTATGACTGCGAACGTTTGCAGAACAATTAACTTGGCGAGCCGCTGCAGCCAAGATGGCTGTGTTTTTGGCTTTACTGACAATCCACTTGCCAGAATAACTTGAATTGATAGAATCTCACCGAGGTGGTGACGTCAGCGATGCCGGCGAGTCTCCATCATGGACAGAGGCTTGGATACGTTTGGTCCAACTTGAAGATGAACTGGAGCGACAGAGGAGTTGTATGCAATGCATGTGTCGGAGTGGACGTCGTAGGTTATGCGTCTGTCTCTTTAGTTACTCCGAGTCGGAGTGGAGTGTGGTATTATAGCCAACTTTCAGTCCCGGAATCGATTCAGATCGAACAGGCTGTATGTATGCACCGTGGTAAGTCCTATCCACACGGAAAGTCTCCGTACGTATAATAGTTGTTCTAGTACGCAAATCACGACTCATGTGTAGAAAGTCAGTCATCATACGACGCTTCGATAGTTGACTCCTTACTGACGTGCATCCACTTCACGATCAACACACATCGATACACCACGATCTCGACAGACTCTCTACATCGCGGAATAGCCCCGTCACTCGTACGTAGCAGTCAAAAGCCCCACGATGTATTCCTCCGTCATCACGGTCTCGTACTTTCTCGGATTGGACGCGCTCACGCACGTCGGTAGGGACTCGATCGCCGTGTCGGGGTTGGGTCTGCAAAAGAAGGCGATCGACTGACGCGCGGGCGTCATGCCCGTCTTTTGTGCCGGTGGGGCCACGACCCGATGGAGCGTAGAGCGGAGCACGTCGTTGCTCCAGCGTGCTAGCAAGTCGCCCACGTTGACGACAATGGTACCTGGCTAAACGACGGTCGTGAGCACTCCGAGTTCGCTCGAGAGGTCGTTTAGGACTCGAGACGTACGATGGGATGCACAGGTTGAAACTGTTGGGTGTGCGGGTTTTGAACTTCCAACCCACCTACCTATATACGGAGCGAGTCAAGATCAACGAGCTCAGAGTCATGCATACGCACGGAGTCCTGGAATAACAAGGTCAAGTTCCCGTAGTCTATAAAAGTAGATCAGGTTCAGACCAATTCAAACCGAGAAGCGTTCACGACAAGGAGTATACCTGAATGCGCGCCTACCCTCGCCTGTCCTTCTTGTAAAAGTAGTTCCGCAGGAACGGAAGGGTACGAGAGGAGCCTCAGATTGTGGTACTGCTGGTCGATCTTTTGGTCGAAGAACGATTCGTCGAGATCCAGGCCCAACGCGATGGAACGCATGACTTGCACGTACAACTCGTGACACGTCTACCGCGACCAAACGTAAACCACCGTACGCGTCCAGAAAGCAACCACGACCTGCCTGGTAGAATTCGAGCATTGTCTGTTTGAACCCAGGGGAATCGGCTTCTTTCGGCCACTTGTTCTTCCAGGTGGGATCCCAATCGCGACCGATCTCCATCGATTCTTTCTTGTCGGGAGCCTTGACGCGCAGTGCTGCTATCTCGGCTGCATCATATGACTGCGTGACGCGTTCGCGACCTATTCGGACATATCCTCGGTTGGCACGAGGGCTGTCCCAGCCGAGCTGGTCCTGCGTCCGACCTTCAGCCACACCGTTCTGACATGCGTCGCAAATCCGTACCTTGGTTTCTTGTGGGAGACTGAAGAACGCTGCACTCTGGAAACACCGCGACATGAACTGAGGGTTTCCAACGCAAATCGAGTCTCACCTTTTCATACACATCATCGATCAAGTCTGCAGGGACGCCATGACCGGAGAGGTACACGAAGCCGACCTCTCCGAAACCGTTCACGATCTCGTCCGAAACACGTCGCTTCTCTTCGACCGTTGCAGTGGTACGGAACGTGGAGAAATCTATAATTGGGATACGAAAGGTTGAGTCTGAACGGACGTCCTGAGTGCAGGCGTGAGGTACGTCTGGGAAAGCAAGTGACAGTCACAGACCTCTGCGAGGGTGGTATACCTTTGCAATTTTTGCATTGGTAAGGACTGTAGACACGAGCCTGACTCAGAGGAGGGCAAGAGAACGGCGTAAACCAAATGTATGTGAGCGCAATCCGATACCCGTTCTCGTAACAAGAGACCCATCAACTAGCTCCCCAATCTTGAGTGTATAGAATCACATGGACCGGGCCGTACTCAGACGGAAAAGAAAAGAAGACCTCTCCCGGCCCGTTCACGCCAAGGCAGGAAACGGATGTTTGGTGTAGCCGTTGACTTATCGCATCAGACTGCTTACCGAGTGGTCCTTCCAGGAACGTGAAGCCTGGTGAAGTGAGTTCCATCGTTCTCGTAAAGATTTGTGGGGAGCAACCTTCCACTGGTCTTAAGCCGGAAATCGGGGTCATCGGTCAGGAACGGCGAGAAGGATTTATTGACTGCGGAATCGATATTATTGAGGACACGCGGAGTGGCCGCAGCCGACTGGCTTTCTAGAGATTCTCACTTGTATGGCTCCATTGTGGCGAACAACGAAGCTATTCTGCTGGCCAAGGTCCAAGTCAGTGGGTCGCGATTGGCAGTGAGCTTGTAGATCCCTTCCATGTTTCGTATGCCTTCCAGAGTTGCTCGCTCATGCGAACCACCACCTTAGAGCCGCTGAATACGAACCCGATGATCGGGGAAGAAATGCACGATCTTACCAACATTCTTCCCCCCAGCGCTCAGGCTAGCAGTATGTTACTATGTAGTAGCCGAACCGAAGGGACACAGCCACCATGGGAAGCTCATGCCATAGAGAGGCGTACCTCCATCAATTGTTCGTTCTGCCACTAACGGTTCCTACTTAGCTGGCTTTATTTTCGTACTTGATCGAGCAGATCCTCTGGGCCAGAACCATCCAAGACCGGTCCCGCGACGCCGTGATGCGTGCTCTCTGAATCCAGGCTTACCCCATGCACTAGTGTCCCGTAGACAAAAAGTCGAAGAAAGACTTCCACTGGGCCGCGGGGTTAGGCCCAATATTTATCATGGACCTGGCCCGCGGTACCTGCTTACCTGTTGCAATCCATGCTCGGTGATATCATTGTGACTATCTATCAGACAGGTCAACCAAGTCGACGTCGACATGATCTTGGTTCAGCATCCTGCCCTCCTGTCCTGTAACTTGAGCTGGATGTGTCCTAGTCTTTGGCATGCTCACCTTGTCAAACGTCATCACCTACATGTGCCTCGCGTAGACCCTGAAACCCACTTTCGCCTAGCCTCCGGCACGCTTTGGTCGTCTTACCTCCACTCTATACTCATCGCCACTGCCACCCTTTCCCCCTCTCCGAGCCTTCATCTTTCATCTCAAGCCATCATGGGCGGCTCACCTATGTACGAGGGCGCACTGTGCCGATTGAGCGGTCCCGGAAGACACGATGTCGTACCTTACCTACCAGACTCTCGGGAAACACGACGAAGCCACACGTCTTCAAGATACACGTGCCCATGCCCATACCCATGGGATCCCACAACCCTGTGATGATATGGACATACCTCTTTTGTCTGGCGACAGCGCCCAACCGCTTCGATCTCTCCCGAGCGTGGGTCTAGGGAAGACTAAAACGACGTAGAAGGTCGGACGAGGCGGTCGAAATACGTCACAGACGACTAGCACCGAATAGGGCGAGGTGGACGATCCAACGTGTGCACTGGTCAGCGATGGCGTGCTCGGTGCGTCATCCACGTGTGGTGAGGGACGGCAACGAATGAAATGTTCGTGTGTGAGTCTCGTGCTAGACCAATCCCTATCTGTCGTTGGTGCTCCTACGCAGGTGGCCTCGTGGTTCGTTATCAGAGTTCATCGACGTTCCTAGGTGGACATCGATGCACATCACCTGTCAATACGTATACACAGATGTACACAGGGTCCCGACGTTTCGGTGCCAGCGTCTGTGCCTGCTCGGAGGCGGCGATGGGGTTTGTTCAGTGATCATCCGATATGGGACCTCGGGCGTTCGTCGCAGAATATCATCGATCGCACCTGATTACCTCCCTCTTGCTGTCCAACTTTTGGTTCGACTTCGTGCGCAATTCCCAATGTTCTAGCCTGGATGTTCGGGATCTTTTCCCTCGCTATTGTTTGCGGGTTCGCCGTGATCGGTCGGCATGGAGCAGCACTATTGTCTATTCCCTGTTCTGGACGTTCCGTCCCCATGACACGTTCTGTGGTCTCAAAAGGTTTGCGCCTCTGGTGCTGCGCGGGTACTGCCCCGAACCTTAGGTGGCACGCCAAGAGCCTCAAAGTTCCGACGTGAGAAAGTGGCGGGTGGATGATGGGGGCGCGGGCGTCGGGACTCGGGACGTTGGATAGAGGCTACTGTTTCGGGCGGTTGATGTCTATGAGTGCAACGTAGGTGACGGCGCGGCAGGGATCGACAGCATGGCGTATGCGCGTTTGATCCTACTGGTTCGGGTACGTCCGTCATTCGGCTTGTTCGTCGGCCGATGGCCATCTGCTGTCAAGCTGCACCCTATCTGTTCGTCATCCTTTCCGTCTCCACACGTTCCTCGTCGACCTAGGGAATCAGTGGTATCCGAGGCGCCCTGTGTTGCGGTACACCGGCCATCCGTGAACGTTTGTCTCCATTTCATCGTTATCTTGTTGCCCTCTCCAACACCATCAGGTCCCCTTAATCGTTCCATCAATGCCTCCACGCCCGTATGGACACCGATGGCGATCATCCAATGGCCTTGACCTGATAAATGTTGATATATGATATAGACGTTAATACAGACGTCTGATAGTCGAACCCAGTGATCCCCTCGTACCCTCGTCCTTCCGTATATGTCGACTAAAGCGCAAGGCGGTGCGGGAGATTGGCTCGACAACGTCATATGTCCCATTTCGACTTCCATCCCTTGATAGGATCGACTCGCTCGGAAGGTGTGGCAACGGACGGACGAGCGACGGAAAGCCATGGGGATTCATCCCTAAACTTTTGCTGTGTCTCTTCCCAAATCCCGGGCGCGCCCGCGAACTGGGGCCAAGAGCTGGACGTCATGCAAGTTATTTTTGTTTTCTTTCAGATTTCTGGTTTCGCCTGACCGTCGTTCAACTGGCTGGGGATCAGCCAATTGGGGTGGGGTCTTCGGACTTCGTCGTTTAGACTGATTTTCAAACGCGGACGCTCACAGTGGATCGCGTCCCTAGGCGTGATGACGAATGTGTCATGATTATTTCGATGATCGTAGATAGTGTGATGCGTGTACAGAAGAGAGCGGCAAATGTGACACAGAAGTGGAGCGACGACGCAAGGGAAAATATAGAAATGCGTCACTCGTCAATCGAGTGTGGGGATGCAGAGCAACGAACGTCAACTAAACCACGTAAGGACTGTCGACAAGGTCGGGTATTTCATCCAACGCGAAAATGAAACGTTTAGAAGATGGAAGAAGTGATGGCTACAAATTATTATCGTGCGAGGTTCTTGGTTCGTTTTCGTGAGCGTGCGTGAAGGTGCATTATGTGGTAATGGATGATGGTAAGGAGGGCGGAGCGCCTGCACTCTTTCCAGAAAGTGGATGATGTCTATCGTGTAATGCTTGGGTTCGTAAGACGTGCGTGTACAATGCATTGCGGGGTTGCGTCAGGTTCGTATCTAAAACAGAATCTGGCATCACAAACGGGGTTCGTTGGCGCTCCTTCGTGAAAGGGTAAGGAATGCAGTAAGTGGCGAGTAGAGGTATGACCGAGAGAAGGAAAGAAGGGACGGAGAGCGGTGGGACGGGAGAAGATCGGCAGACACCAAGAGGTGGGCGTTTGCCATTCCAGAGCGCCGCCTTTCTCGGTCGGTCTGCCGACCGAATGCGATCGTATTGTGCCCAAGAGGGCCGAGTCAAAGCGTTTGAGAGGCTTCGAGTTCTAGTAACCTCTGTACCCTCGACCGTTTCCGCTGCGACCGCCGGTAGGCGAGTTGGTGACGAAACCGAGGAGCCGCTTGAACAACGGTTGTTGTTGGCCATGCGGCTTTGTCGGGATGGGCGAGTGTATTGGAGGCTGAGTACCGTAAAGTCCGAGGAGAAATCACACATCATCGTCGTAGCGACCAGACAGGGACATGAAGAGGCACGTAGGGACGAAAGTGAGGTCATCAACATGAGAACGAGCACGTGAGGGAAATGGAGACGCACACCACGCTTGTATTCCGCTTTTGGGCCGCCGCCCTGGACGAAGAGGAAGGGTTGCGGCGGGGGCTTTGAGGAGTGGCGAGAATGGGACGCACGCCGGTGCATGGGCTCGGGCGGATGCGGGTTAGGGGAGAGATGATATATCTGGCCCGGGGGTGGTTGTGTCACGTATGCCTGGCGGGTTGGGCTGTGACCCTGCTGAGATGGGTACTGGTAGTTGCGTGGAGGGGAGGTGTGTATCCGTGGCGCAGGCGTACGAGAGACAACATGTGGTTGAGCGTACATGTAGTGCTGTGGGACATGAGGCTTGTAGATGTCGAGATCCCTTCCAGAGGATCCAGAGCGGGAGTGAGAGTAGGTGCGGTGCCTCGAGGAGGGTGGGGAGCGGTCATAGTGTGCATGGTCAACGTAGGACTTGCTGCGTGAACGGGACGGCCTGGAGGAGTTCATGGACCACTCGTCTGGACGGTGGTGGGGCGGGTGCTCATCTGGATGGTCATAGAAAGATCGATCGCGGAGGGTGGGGGACAGGACAAAAGGGTCGGAGTAGCCCTTGCGAGCCTGGTGGAGGGTGTCGTGTACCCAGTGAGACACGCGGGCTTGCTGGGCGACGTAGCGCTCATACGCAGCAGGGGAGTAGTCGTACTCTGTCATGGGGCGGGAAGGGACGGAGAGGCGAGTGGGTCCGTTTTATACCTGGCCGGAACACGAGGATCTCTTGCCCGATATTATCCCCTTGCCGACTTGGCCTTTATGAGGTAAACCACAACCCCCTCCCCTCTTTCCCCGCACGAAGAGTCCTTCCCCACACCAAACACTCACCAGGATATGCTGCGCCGTGTCATGGGCGCATTCCTGACTCAGTTTCCCTCCCTCCTACCTCGTGTTAGTCCTCGGTTCGCTCCCACTAGTGCTGCGGTGGCCCATCAGGATTGTCTTTCATCGCCCCAGGTCTCTAGTAGCAGTGCAACTGTGCGAGCATGGCCTCCCGCGTAACTTCCACCGGCCTCGGTGTTACAGTCCGACACCGTCGCATCCAGGCGTTCATTCGCTCCAGCGACTCCATTTCGGATCTTTTTTCGACCAACAGTAAACACCAGCTTCCCCACCATATCTCCTCCTTCACAATGCACTAGCATCCCCCGTCCTTCGTCTCTAAGTAGTTGCATAGCCCGTCATGGCTCTATTCAGGGATCTTGGCCTGTTTGGCAACAATGGCTTTCCAAACATGCTTCTCCAACAATTAGCCCTTCCAATCGAGTCATATTCGCCTTCACCAACGGCCGCTTCGGGTATCTACGCCTCCTCCGGTACAATCAGCACAGTGCCTTCTTCCCTCCGGCTCCACGCCCGAATGGACGCCAGCCTCCATTTCCAGAAGTCCGGTCTTCCATCTTTCCATATTTGACTACTCTCTTTTCGATCTCTTATGCTGGGTTTTCCGACGCTATATTTGGACGGCCTGAACAGAGAGTCGTGTGCACGGTTCGTGAGGTGGATTCAATTCCCCTTGAAGTCGACGATGCGCATTAAACTGTTCCGCAGTCCAAAGGGATGCCCAATGGCCACGTCGACTGTGGGCTCCCCTCCACATACACAGGCACACACAATACCCAACCATAAGAACTGCATAGGTTCGGGACGCGGGATATTTACGTAGCCGTGGGCAGCATCCTCCAAACAAATCCTTCTCACCCCTTTCCGCACTCGGTCATTCGTGTACATGATGTTCGTCAAGGGTGGTCGAGGCTGTGTTCCCCAATTGTGCCATGCAACACTTTGACGGTCATTCCTCCTGTTTGTACGTCTCCGCCGATCGGGAACATGCTGTTGTTCGTGTCTATGATGACTCACTTGCTCGCACGGTGAGGGCCTTGACCACGTTCCGGAATGCGTGTGTTTTGGAAAGTGGGTCCTCATGTGACCCTAGACTTGGCTTGATCGACCTTTTTCGAACAATCGACGTAGAGTAATAGTGTGTTCCCTGGTCGTTGGGCGTTGCGCCTTGGCAGAATGACCAGGGGGTCCGGCCAAGTACAGCAAGCCGAACAATGTTCAAGTGCTTCGATACACAGTAACCCGACTTGGGTCCGTAGGGCCGGGTGTAATTGATGTTCTCCTTGATGGATTTCGAGCCCTCTTCGGGTCCCATGGAGCGCCCTGCGGGACGCTACCAAAATTGAGTAGCGAGACGTCAAACAACATCGATCGCGATAGACTCTTTCAGGGTCTGGATCCGTCCTTGATTTGACTCGTGTGCATTCGATACAGGTCGTCTGATGGCGTGGCTTGGAGTCATTGCGTAGGAAATCCAGGCATACTCGAACGCCACCGCTTCTGACATCTGTAGCTCGCCCATCAGCGGCTCTGGCGACCGCTCGTTCTACGATTTGAAGGCCGGCATCGCTGGGAACTCACCTCGCACGTGATGTACTCGGACTGCACGCCCATTGATGCTTCGACCTCTTGTACCTCGCCGCCGGGTTCGACGTTCCCCGGTCCTGTTTGCCGGTTTGCAAGATTAAACTTGACGTGAATTGATAAACGTCATCAACGCGGGCGGACCTTCTACGAAAACAACGATCGAAACCTCCTCAAGTGGAAGCAAGGCATTGAGGACGTGTTACACGCAACGTACATGCCAGATGCCATTTACGCACATATGAACGCCACCAGGTTCTCGCTTCTTCACCAAGTCACGCCTCGTGCCACACATCGTGCCTCGCTGCGCACGAGACTCCGGTTTTACTGTGTTTCGTCGACGTGGTTGGGCAGAGGAAGTAGTCCAAAATTCTTTTTTTTCGCAAGGCGTGTGGGAGTGATGTGACCTGATACTACTGGAGGGGTTGTGAAACATCGATGCGCCAGTGGCGTTCTTCGACGCCCAAGAGGAGGGTGGTGTGACGTAGTGCGCGAAGGAGGCCCCTGGCACGTCACGTGGGAATGCGGTTGGAGATGAACAGGAAACCGCAATAAAATAGAACGGTATTGATGTGAAGAGTTAGCGTGCGAGCGAAAACCCACACGGATGTAATATTCATGCACGTTCAAGTCTTCTGCGGCTTATGAGAGAGCGGGTGTTTCTCCTTCGCTGGAGTCCCTGAGGCCGCGTGCGGGCTCGTAGGTTGATTGCGGTCACTGGCCAGCTCCAGCCGTACGAGACGCCTTGTGGCCCTCCGTCGTGGCGCGCGTAACAACCGATGAGCCACACGGTCCCAAACTGTCCAAATCGTCGTTAGTAAGTGCACTCCACAATCATGGGCTGAAGCTGTTCTGGGATATGACAGCATAAGCCGGATGTTTAACCTGCAAGAGTGCATCGATCCGGGTGCAGTCGCCGCCGTATAGGGAGCACGTGTCGAGCATCGACCGAGCTTCAGACCGAGGCGTGGGTGGAACGAAGCGGTAAGTGGCAGATGCAAACTTGACCCTGGGTGCTGAGCTGTCTGTGCATCGCGGGGAAACTGCATACGAAGCAAACGGGGCTGAAGGGCGAGGGGCGAGCGAACAACGTTTCGATGAGTTAGGCTCCAGCGCCAACCAAGCGTACCCAATCACTCATCACATTGGAAGCAATTTCACGCATGCGCGGTCACTATAATGTGACCGACCCGTTCATGTTCACGTTCAGACTGCAAAAGTGACGGATCAAAGTTGAACCCGCGAGAAATAGACGGCCCGAAGACCTGGTTCCTTGGCAAGCGTTCATTTACCCTACTTGCCTTTTGAAAGGTTGTTGGGATCCACAGTTCTTCTAGCCATGACGCTGGCTGTTCGAGATAAGGTATCTCGCAGTGACGGTGGCTCGCATGTGTACGGGAACGCCAATCCCTGGATTTCGGACCTTGTATGACGAGGTCACTTTGTAAAGCTCCTTCTATCTTAGTGGCCGTCCTTGGAATGAAGGCACTGGTGGTTGAATTTGAATATGGCCCAGTACGAAGGTCATTTTAGGTACGGCATTGCATTTCGATGGCAGGAACAGCCACGCACGCGGTCTCAGACTCTTCAAGACATCTCTGGTGAGGTTTAATGAGATGGGATTGGCTGTGAGGTCGTCTTCGCTGGCTATAGCTTGGGGAGCACACAGCGGCGCCGAAGTTTGCCAAATGCTGTCAGTGCCAGAGGAAGAAATGTTCACGTACTACTATCAGATTCCGAAGACGGCGATGAGGGGGGTGAGAACCAGCGTTGACGCAAGGAACTACTAGGCTTGGTATGAAACAGCATCCTGCTGTACCAGGCAGTAGGAGTGTAGCGCTAACTCTACAAGAGGTGTAACATCATGCTGTGCGACTCACGGCCCGGGACGTTCGGTCCTTCCGCTTGTGAACGTTTAGAACTTCTTGAATGTTCTATTTGTTAGAATTTCGAGCATGTTGAGTGCAGTCCTTCCCTACAAGAGTCTGTGTCCGAGAGGATCCCAAAATTTGGTCCTAATAGCCGCAGTCCCTTTTGTCCCTGCGTTAGACGCACGGTAGTAATCTGGCATGGTGGTTTTCCCCTGCCGAGAAACTTCTTGCCTTTTCCTGCGAAATCCGTAGCGAAAAGAGGTGACAAATTAAAGAGCAAACAAGGCCATGGCCGGTTTTCCCACACCTCAAGGAGGCTAGCCAGGCTACTACAACAGTAGATGGGCTACACAACCAGGCTGAAATTTGAAACCTTACCAATTAGAATAACTGGAACATTGAAAACCAACTACATCTCTTTTTCTTCAAAGCCCCTAGGAACCAATTTCTGGATGACACCCAGCTCATCACCCACTATAGATCAAGTTCAAGCCCAAAGGCCTGAGGGTTAACAGGAGGGTACAAGGGTACTCCTGTTGTGCAGGGCAGAGAAGAGAGAGGTGAGTTGAGGATGCTCACTGAGATAGAGATCAAAGTTCTTGTAACCAAGTTTGGGTTAGGTGAGATTGATAAGATCTAAAACATGAACCAGTGAGGAAAAAGGCAGCTGTGCGTTACAAAAGCTAACCACCACTTGCCCTGACTGTGTGTTCACGTGACAGTAACTACATGTGGGATACTGTACTTAGTAGTACCAATTACCAAAGTGTTGTAATACTTCATGTGACTCAAAAAAAAGGTTCAAGCAATCAGAAAAAAGCCCATTTTGTGATTTACACCTCAGATATGCCTGGACAACTTAGTTTAGACAT
>JBBPTO010000654.1:0-25013 GCA_038094155.1 Pulveroboletus cf. aberrans
GAGAAAGAGAAGAGAAAAGAGATCCAGATACGACTGGATTGATGAGGACTGAAGACTCCCACTCCAAGTGAGTGATAGATGATTGATTCGATGGGCAGGGCTTACAGGACTTCTTGGTAGTCGATTTAGAAGAGCTCCTAATGCTTCAGACATGGCTGATGAGCACAGGACTTGATTCTTCTAGAATCAAGAGAGAAAGAAAAGAGAAAAGAGATCCAGATACGACTGGATTGATGAGGACTGAAGACTCCCACTCCAAGTGAGTGATAGATGATTGATTGAATGTCCTAGTGTTGTGTGTGAAACACAACTTTTATAGTCTGGGCACACCCAGAGCATCCAGTACATAGCATCCAGTACACTATAAGTAAAGTAGAAAACTATCCAGTAGATGGACCGGATTGAAAAGAAATTGATACAGGGAAACAGATACATACAAGTAGAGCAGACCAGAACTGTATTGAACACGGATGCTTGATGACTTGACAACGATCTAGTCAAAGTCAAATAGATGTAGAATGACCAGATATGGACCTAAGGAGCAACAGCTCCTTACACCAATGCATTTCTTACACTGGTGGAATTGTTGCAGCCTACAATCAGATCATTCAGCCCACTGTCGCAGCTCCTACTGGACCTCTGTGACCACCTTGGCCATGGAAATCTATGTCAGTTTGGCATCTCATGAGCTGGATGTTATTGAGAAGCAAGGAAAAGTCAATGGAAGAAGTAACTCACCTGGCTCATTCTGTTATTACAGTGAGGGATTTCTGTTTTGAGGACTTGCTGAACTTCAATGCCCATGCCAAGATGAAGCAGTTTGATGAATCAGAAAAGGACCTCAGTTCCAATCATCCATTTCAAAAGGATGGCTGGAGAGAAGCACCACTCACAATATTGATACCTACTTGAGAGTGAAATCCCCAGAGAAATGGCAAAGCATTTACAGTTCCAGGCTTCTTTTATTGGAGGCTAACTGCAGTGGTCAAGTCAGCATTTTCAGGCCCTTCATAGAAATGGTTTCACATGACACCTTTCAAACAGATTTGGTGATCTACTGCTGGCAACGAGCAATGGATATACAATGAACTTTATACATCACACACTTGGAATCAGGCACACAACAAGCTACAAAAGCAGAGGTGGACAGACAGTTGCTCTCTAGAGCAAGTCATTGCAGGACTGATGTTCTCCTCTGACAGCACTCACCTTGCACAGTTCAGCCATGTTTTGGCATGGCCAATCTATCTGTTTTTTTGGCAACCTCTCCAAGTATGTATGAGCTCATCCTGACATGCTGGATGCATGTCACCTGGTTGGTATATTCCTAAGGTATGTCTTAACTTTCATCTGACTCAATGGGCTGACATTCCAACTCCATTAACTCCCTTGATCCCCTAATGCCTTCATCTCCCAGTTTACAAACAAGACCAACCAATCTGACGTCCTTACCCATTGCAAGCAAGAACTTATTCACACAGTATGGAAGGTTTTGTTAGATGAGGAGTTCGTGGAAGCCTATACTAATGGTATTGTGGTGAAGTGCTATGACAGTGTGTACCGTCAGGTATTTCCTTGAATTTTTACCTATTTGGCAGACTATCCTGAAAAGTAAGGATGATTTCGTATGGAGTTTTGAACGGACATACTCAACTTTATTTATAGAGTGCTCTTGGCCACGATTTGAGACAAGGGCAAATGCCCTTGTCCATTCTGTCTGATCCTGAAGGATCAGTTTCACTGCCTTGGCCAGCAAGTAGATATTGTTGCAAGGCTCACATAAATCCATGAATATTTGCAGGCACGGGTTATTGCTGCCCATGACGCAATCTATAAGTTTGGTGCTTCAATCAAAGATACTGTATCAGAACAACATCTGAAGATGACCTCAATTGTTCCAACCCTGGTAAGCAACATGACTAAGAATGTATATTTGTGGGACCGCTCAACAGTGTCATTCCATAGAACTTATTCACTGAGACTCTGGATTCTCTGGGATGCAATATATTTTCAGTGCTGATGGTGGATCTAATGCATGAGTTTGAGCTTGGAGTCTTCAAATCAGTATTCAGGCACCTGTTACATCTACTGTATGCCATCAACCGTGATGCAATAGAAGTCCTTAACCAACAGTGTGTTCTGGTTACAAAAATGGTTAGATTCTGATACCACCATCTTAGTTTCCATCAAATACCTTCTTTTGCCCAAGGAGCTATTCAGTGATTCCCCCCAGATGTGTCAGAGATGCAGCAGCAGGCAGCCTGGCATTTTGAGAATGTGCTGCAGGTCTAGTACTTTTCACATCGCTGACATTCATGGCATGAACTTAACTCTCACAGTGTGCTATTCCTGTATTGGAAGGATTGCTTCCAGGAGAACATGACAACATCATATGGATCTTGCTGTTTCAACTTGCCCAATGGCACATGCTTGCCAAGCTTTGACTCCACACTGAAACATCAGTTGAGGTACTTGAACAGGCCACATGATACCTTGGGCAGCAATCACACAAATTCAAAGAGTGCACATGTTCTTCATTTCCCACAACTGAACTACCCTCAGAAGTTTTGTCACAATACAGATGGATGGAGGGCCAACTGAAAGATCTGGTCAGTGCTAATGCAACATCAACCCTCTGAGCCAGTGACAGTGCACTGCATTCAAGGTCATTTAACTTATCCACATACAAGATGCATGTACTTGGACACCACCCTCAGATAATTCACAAGCTTGGCACATTGGACTCGTACATGACTCAGATAGTAAGCAGCTCCTCCATTGAATCCTTTGCTAATCTGACTGATTTCGATCAGGGAGAACTTGCTCATTGACAATTGAAGAGGTTCTACCAGCATACAAATAAACAAGATGTGAACAGTCAACTCACAAAACAAGATAGACACCAAACTCGTGCCTGCCATAAGATAGATCCAGATGCCATGTTCTTTGATGAACCAGCACCTGAGGATAAGGGTCAGCTGGCAGCGTGCTACCGGTTGTCTCAATGCAACAACTGTGTCAACTTGGCAATATTTCTGGGTGAACATTCAGATGATCCAGCATAGTGGTGAGTGTCAACGATTCAGTATACATGTTCATTAGATGAAGCTGTGTCCAGGGCTTTATTCCCAAACTCAAGGATCATCTCCTTATCTGCCTGTGGAATCTAGAATACAATGGTGACAAGCAAGACTTTACTGCGGAAGAGTGGCATACCATCCAGTTTGTGAATGGTCTTAACAAAGTCCAGATGCCCAGGCATTTGCAAATCAACTTCACCACATATGATGTGCAGCACCACTACGATACACTTTGACCTGGCCATGGAGGGTGTGTTATGCTGCACTCCTATGAGGACAGGTCTGATGCGCACCCTTTTTGGTATGCTCGAGTACTGGCTGCTTTTGTGTTCTGTGTCTGGTATAAAGGGTGTGAGCATACAATGAATGTACTCTGGATTCGTTGGTTGGGAACTGAACCAGGGTACAGATGGAGTATTGAGAAGGTGTGCCTTCCAAGAGTTGGCTTCATGCCTGATTCACCTGGTGCATTCGGTTTCATTGATCCTATGCTCATCATTTGAGCCTGTCATCTTATTCCAGCATTTGTGGATGGCCAAACTGATTCCCTCCTTTGTCAAGGTCAATCGCTTGCACAGGTAGACAATGAAGTTGATGATTGGGCAGGATACTATGTGAACATGCAAGTACAGTCAACTTTCTCATAACGTATATCAGTGGGAGCCACTCAAGCCCAATATGCTATGAGAAAAATACGATAGCACAAAGTTCCCATGATGATAGGAGTTGCAACAATTTAGGAAGTGGCGGTGCAAGTGTGAAAAGATGCTACGTGCTACACTGCCTTCAAAAAGCTATGACTAGCCAATGTTGTCTGCTTCACAGTTTTCAGCTGCTCCCGGTGGAGCTCTACATGAAATGCTCAAAGGTGATGAAGGAGTTCAGATGAGGAGTCTACCCCAACCCGCGACATGAAACCTGTTTCGAGCTTTTCGGTCAGCGCAATCAACTCGGAAGCACCCATCACTGGTGCGTCGTCTTCATCATCTTCGTTATCCGAATCCACTTCGATAATCTCTCCATTCCGGACTGCCTTGCATTGATTAACTTCTGCAATGATTGCTGCATCATCCACGAAGACCTCAGCCTCTGTATCGAGGTCTCCTCGCTCCTCGGAAGGGTCCAGCAGCTCGTCGACAGAAAGTGGAATGCCGAAAATGCGGTTTTTCCCCTTCAAAATGGCAAGGGAGTTCTCTAGATCATGTTCAAGGGACTGGAGCTGTGGAGGCTTCGATGAGGGGGGAAGTTTGAGAGTGAGACCCGACCGTGTGCATGCAGCCGATGCGAGCTTCTCAACGGCTTCAGTAGCTAGTTCGACATCACCTTCTGCATCCATAACAGCCTTGAGTGCCGAATTCCAGTCAGATGCAGAATAGTGATTGCCAAGATGCTGTTGCAAAGATGTCTCAATGACCAGGAGTGGCATATCACCAGAGGCAAATTCACAGACAATGGCCCATGCACCAGGATCTGTGTGGGCGGGGTGTGATGATGAGGCCACAATGGGTTGGATTCCAGCATGATTCCAACAATGCTGGATGGTCGAGGACGAGACGGCATTCCAAGCTTGGTTGGCCATCATCATTGCCTCACGGAGCGTGATCTTCCAGATGTCAGCATGGCCTGCCTCGTCAAGCTGAACTGCTCGGAGGCATAACTGACAACGATAATGAGCTTTGAAGCATCAAATGATTCCAGCATCAAGAGGCTGAACGAATGAGGTAAGATTGGGTTCGAAAAAGACAATCTGGATGTTGCGGGGGGTGAATGGTATCTTGTGACCCGAGAAATTGTCTATGAGAAGGCAAATGTAGCGTTTCTCAATACCCATCTTGACGTCGAGTGCCCTGACCCATCTGAACATCGCAGACATCAGACTTAATGCATGAATTTAAGCTGTTTCGAGCACTTACTCTTCGAACAGCTCCCGAGTCATCCAAGCCTTCTTGTTGCTTCGGTAGTGAAAACCGGCACTCTGAGGTGTCTTGCTATTGAAGCAACGTGGCTTCCGTGCATGGCCGATATAAAAAAGTGGGAGCTTCTCACTCCCGTCGGCGTTCACAGCAAATCCTATCGTCAAACGGAACCGTTCTTTCTTCCTCCCGCTCATATGTTTCGTTGCAAGTCCTCGATCTGGGGGTGCCCTACATATCAAGGTGTGATCTTTCTGCAATCAAACCAAATCCATAATAATTCTTACAGTGGAAACATGTTCGACTCATCAAAATTCCATTGGTCCTTCTTTGGGAGTGTCGACAAAATCTTCGAAATGCGCCCTCGCTCCTCTTTGACTGCATCCAAATCAACTGATCCTGCCTCTCCATGCCGTCGACGCTCCTTGATATTGTACGTCTTGCAAAAGGGGGCAATCCAGCCATCACCAGTCAGCCGTTCAGCATCTGGGACCTCCATTTTCTCCTCAAGTCGCTGGCGCTTCTCATGGAGCATTGGGCCACTGATGACTTCACCCTTGGACTCCATGCCATGAACCCACAAGACAAGAGCTTCTTCGACATCGGGTCGAGTGACAATCCGTGGTCGCTTGCTTGACAGCGCAGTTGGATTGGACTTTGCACGATTCTCAAGCTCTGCCCGCATCTTTAACCGCCGAGAAAGAGATGCCTGGGTGAACTCGAGTGCACCGTCAGCCTTCGTTTTGAAGAAGTTGACCACATCTGATTGTGTTACTCCTGGATGTCCATCGATGTAGGCGAAGACCTCCAGCCAGTCATACAGAGTAAGATTCTCCCGTCGCTTGCTATCCAGAGACTTTGCACTGCTGGCTGGGGTTGGGCCACTTTTAGATACAGCCTCCTTGGGCTTCCGTTGGTACGGAGGGGGCTTTGGACGTGGCTGGCGCTTTAGGTGATCCGGCGGTGGCATGAAAGTGGGGAAAGCTCAATAATCTGATTTTTGCTACTGCACTTCAGAAATACGCTGCTGTAATTAGCTAGGGTTGCTCCATTCCATGCTACGCTTGCCGCATGTGGCAAGCCTTTTTGCGTACCAAGTATCCACTCCATTCTTCATGAAAATTTTCAATATTCCGGCCATGTCTTCGTCTGGTTCCCCATTGAGACGAATCTCATAGTGTATATTATACCCATTTATCCTATACATTATACAAGAAGACATTTTACTGTATATTCCCCGCATACCACGACGGGAGCCACCCAAAGCTGATACACTATGAAAAATATACAGTATGACCACATACGTTATGAGAAAGTCGACTGTACATGAAGGTCTGAGGGAGAGAGATTGTGGCTGCAATGTTCGCTCCTGCTTAACCATCAATGTTTTTTTTCTCTTGATTGTAAACCATCCTCCTTTCTAAAATATTTGTAAATCACACGTGGATAACGATGCACATCGTTCCTCGACAGAAAAGCTCTAGCAGGAGTCAAGAGGCTTACTAATTGGTTTGCAGTCAAGGCGAGGCGCCGAGGCGAGAAGCCAGCAAAGCCGGGGCACCTAGCGGTGACCCTGGACTAGATTTTGGGGGTCCCCCGAAACTAGGCACCGTACAGGACGTCGCGTAGCACGCAAACTAGACTGTACAGAAAGGAAGCCGTGCGTTAACTAAATACCGTAGAAGCCGATACCCCAAAAAAATACAGGGAAAGGGAGGGACGGGTCACGAAAATTTGATAAGGTCGAGCAACTAACGAGACAATGAGGGCTTATCATAGGAAAGGGAGCAGGAACACCCAACGACTCACCTAGCGAGACGATGAGGGGCGATAGGAACGAATGGTTGGACGTCATCCCCTATGTCTCGCTGTCGGAGTTAGAAAAGAGAAGGACGATGAGGCCGGCGAAGGCGAGGCGCGCGATACAGCGACTTTATGTAACCAATTAGCTTAGTGTAAACAAGTCTAAACTCCAATATAATTGGAAGATACCGTGAGAACTACGGACAGGTACACTACAGTCGAGGAAATCCATGTCCATTGCGCGCTCGCCGGCGGCCGGCCTCAGCATAACGCCTAGCGGGACTCTTTTGAAGCATTCACTCACCCTCTCTCGACCCGATTGCTGGAGTCGCAGCCTTCTGAGTCCATCATCTACTTGTCGTGGCTGTCGAAATCCACGATTCCTTGACCATGACACGCGGGACCGTACGACGCAAATTTTTCAGTCAACATGAGTGGAGCGACGAATATGAATCCGCAGCGAGAAACAACTTGAAGGAAGCTTTTTCGACAGGATGGATCCCTCTGGAGACAGTCAGTCGTGCCTCCATTGATACCAGTGCCCTGTTGATTGCCTGCTGATTTGAAATCGGGGGTAGCAAAGTATGTTGTGTGCCACGCAGTGTGGCGCGCTTGACGCACTTGTTTAAGCGGAATCGATCAGGCAAGATTACCACTCTCTACAAGGCGAATTCAATCGGTTGTGCCCAATTATCAGGGAGACATTCGCTGACCGCAACACCACCATTCCGTACGTCCATGCCGGCTATCCAGTCTCGAATGATCATGTGGACTGTATTTCTTCCATGGGCCGCTCCGCTCGCATGTAGTAACCCACACAGATAATACTTCCCGTCTAGCGGTGAAGTTCGGCGTGCCAGAGCCACTTACGTTGTGCACATTTGGTTAATTCCTAGGTGTAAAGCTGTGTTTCATCGGCAGCGAACCATACCTGGAGTCCATTATCGACGCTTTCACGGCAGTGGCATGTTGGGCCTCGCTTATTCACCTCTCTGCCATCTCCGCTCTCCCTTTACAGTTGTACGTGATACGATAGATATTGGGGAAGGTTATTGGACGAGTGATGGGTGTCTGGCTCGAGTTTTTCCACGGGTTCATGTTTAGTGCAAAACCTGGTTGGCACTTCAATTCTCATCGTCTGATCACCTCGACCTCATCCCCGTTTCCCCTTGTCACGGCTCGAAACTTCCAAACCGTCGTTTGTATGACTGTCTGAGCGGTCATGAAATGCTTCCGATCGTCACGCTTTAGATCTCTGTTCTCGATAATCGATTGTTATCCTTTTCGATCTTTCTTCGGTTCTCTCTGCGAATATGAGGGAGCGCGGAAGACAATTTAATGATTCACATCAAATGGATCAGTACCTCAGTACGTTCATGCGGCTGCTCGATTTCTTGATCTAGCGAGCGAAATGACATGGGGCTTACAAGGTTGCAATGAAGGTACGGAACAGATATTTCTATTGTGAATGGAACCCGGCGGCCGCCCGCCAAATAGTATTTGTTCGAAGACTGCAGGTCTGCTGGAACGGGCATTCATCGCAAGCGTCACATACGAAGCGTAACATGGATATCAAGATACCGTTGTATTGTTAAAACGACGTCAAGAACGTACATAATGACGAGCAGGGATCAAAGGAAAACAGACATTAATATTGCACACATCAACCGACCTGTACCAAGGCGAGCGGGGCGGTCTGCTCAAGCAGAAAATCCTTCATTACTAAACGGCTGGGGTTCCTTGCCCTCACGCACCCACCCGATAGAATCTGCAGTCAACAAGGCACTTCTCAGGAACAGAGATCCGTCCAGCAATTCCGCACCCTCCAACTCGGTACCCTTGAAGTAACCCACGGCACGAGTTCCATAGAGAGTATCAAAGTGTGCAAAGGTACGTTGAATCTTGATGAGGTGGTCGTTGGGGTGCGTAATTGCTGATTGCAAGATCGGTAAGAATGGGTTCGGGGTGGGAGTGGTTTCAGTCGTAAAGGGTGTGTTTGGAGTGGGGGTCGTCTGGACAGAGGGTTCTACCGAAGTAGTCATGAAGGATCGGATGTTCAAACCTGGCCGACCGCGTATGACCCACCAAGTAAGAACTTTGGCAAGATAAGCCCGCAAGAGAAGGAGTTGGGATCGCGGAGAGAGATACGCAAGCAATGAAGGGAGGAAGAGGCTCGAGGTCACCATATGCATCCTGCCCGAGACCCATGTCAGGAGAGTCTGTCGACGGCAAACACATTGAAAGAGAAGCCACTCACAAGAAGAAGTCAGATTGGTGACCATTCGGTTTCAATCCCCCGACCCCGTAAAGCAATGAACTTAGCCAGACGAGCTCCTCCATCTTACGCTCGATTTCACCTGTCTTCAGGTTGACAGTCCATCGATTAGCGTGCTCGAATACTATAGGGCCATATTCTTCGAGTGTTTCGTCCGTCCGGTTACTCAGCCTGTCGTCTTTCAGCATACGTGCCACAATGTCGAATGCGTGTACACCACTAGTCTCGGATATGACACAAGTACTAGTGGCAGTTTGGGCGTCCAAGGTAAGGGAAGCCAGGCGGTTCGCGGTGTGCTCCACTCCATTCGTGGCGCGGGGGGCAAAAAGGAAAGGGGGAACGGCTTCCCTTACGTGCGGGCGGTGAATGGCCATCATAGCGAGACCTTTAATATCTCTTTTAGATGCTCGCTTTCGAGGTGTGATTTACGCAACGTGCCTTCCACAAGCATGCCTTTCAAGCCAAATTCAATTCCATATCCGACATGGATCAAAGGGTGCACGAGGCCGCTGAGTAAACGAGCCAGCATCTCGGGTTGCGTAGTCGCATCTCTTCCTCTCTGGAAATTGTATTTCTCCGAGAAAACGAATTCTTCAAGAGTGCCTGCGGCGCCTTTGTCCGAGATTTGGTTAGAAAAAAATGTCACGTAAGCTTGATAGAAGCTTGTGCGTGCGTCAAGCAAATTCATCCGACGCAAAGAGTAGCTTTACTCACTTTCCGTCTGCCAAGTGATCAAAGAAGTTGTCTTCAGTGATGGGTTCGGGGGATTCAAACGCAGGCCTCTGGATTTGACGGTCTCGTTCAAAGTAGTCTCTGATGATCGCTGCAGAACCGCCTAATGCATAGATCGCAAGAGCTCGATGGGTGATGTGGCTGAATTGGTCGATGCGTTATTATATCTCATGACTAACGGAGCGTTAAACACACGTACTTGTGCAAACCTCGCTCGTCGAAGAAAATGTGGTAACGTTGATGGTTATCTTTGAGGACGTCTTGGAGAGCATTGAGTGACTCTAGATTCGCTCCTGGTAGTCTTTGCGGACAGAGTTGGGAAGGTGGAAGGGACGGTGCTGGGAAAAATTCGTCTAGATTCTGTCGTGTTCCCAAATCGTTGGACGACATGATCGCTAGCCAGAATTTCAGCCCACCTTGTTGTATTTATAGCCCGTGAAATATGAGCTCGTCCCCATACGTTGCCTTACCAGTGATATCAAGTGCCGAGCCATGCACGCAACTTCAACCCCGATCTTGGATGATGCTGACAACTCGATCACATTTGATGGACAGAAAGGGATGCCAATTTTCAACCAAGTGACCAGCTGCTCAACAATCAGAAAAACGTGACTTCCGATTTTGTTCTATATAGAGCCCTTGCTGACTGAATCGTTGCGTATTGGTGGACTCCGGCTAAGTTCGGAGCGGAGCTGGTCGGTGCTCCATCTTTTTCCTTTCCACTTGATGCGTCGTCTCCTGCAGCACCCTCTGGGGTCCCGAGTGCGCAAGTCCTCTGCATTGCCGGGTTCCTGCGAGACGGTCCCGCCAGCTCTCGCAGTTCACTCCCTTTTCGGTAGACAGGCTTCGATACCCAAAACTCCCACGGTCTTTCCGACCATTTTCTGTCATATATCCTGCTACAACGAAAATACAACCCACATTTGATCAGTTCCCGGGGAGGCAAGACAAACCCCACGCAAGCGGACTCAAACGGGTCCCACATCCAGGAAGACTGCAGGGGTACCTAGTACGAACAGGAATGTATGATAGAACATGATGGGGGTGCCAACGAAAAATTAAAACGAAAGCGATCGATAGCATGGTGACAAACCATTTACAGACAGCCACATTCCGTGTGACAAGTATTATGATGTTATATATATAAAAGGAGCCCATGCCTGGGTCCTGGAGCCCTGGGACTCACCCCATCGTGCAATCAACACCGAGCAGCGTTCGTCGCGGGTACATCCTTGACCTTGCTTTACAGCCGTGGAAAATGGGCACTTCGATGTCGGGAGTGGCAGGATCGCACACTGAACACTCGCCCAGAATGATGGATTTGGGCTCGGACGCGAACTTGAATGCATCGGCCACGGGTGCGCTAGCATTGGACGAACGGTTCGGACAAACTCCTCTTGTCTGCATCGTTCTCCGCCTGCGGATCAGGACCGGGCAGGATACCAAGGTCAGTAGGCGACCATCAAAGAAAACGAGACGGGGGCAACCGACCTGCGACTGTGTCGATCCCGTCGACACCTGCGTGTACTCGTTCTACTCACGCCGAGCGCGCGTCAGCTTCTCAGAAAGGAGCTAGAGATCGAACGGAAAACGCACCCCATGCTCGTCCTGGTACGTCTTCCTGGACTCCAGTTCCGTGCCGCCCTCGCTCTCGGTGTCGGTGTTTCGGGTACGTAAATTGACAGATTGTATCGTCTAGGTCGGGTTCAACGAGTGCATTGTCACAGAAGGAAACAGACACACAGCTTTAGCATCGGTGACGTTCACTCGTAGCGAGCCCGTCGCCAACCGTTTGCTCGTCTTCGGATCCCTGATGGACTCATCTTCGTAGAAACCCCGGCCATTCCTGACGTCGCGCGAATTGAGACTGCAACGACCGTCTGTTTCAACATGCGGACGGATAAACGTCTACTGCGGACGTACTATCCGAGCAGGGTGTTGACATAGACTGTACAAAAACGTCAATCTCGACATCCAAACGCAGCAAAAGTCATCACCTACACTTGCTTGCGACCATTTGCAGTGGTACCCAGAACGGCTTGGATGGCGCGGCTACGAACTTGGATGCCGTCAGTACCTAACGCACGGAGAGTAGACTCGATACCCACGACGCCAAAGTATGCCACCTGGACGATGCTGTTCGAATATCAGTTTCTGCGCGAGCGCTCCTATCAAGTTCAGGGGAACACGTACGTGAACGCTAATCCTCGGGCGACGAGGACCCTGACGATGGTTCGCAGGAACCCGTCGAGCCTACACGACAAATCAAGTCAGATGACCTGCCCAGCCGAAAGAGAGTTCAAAACGTGAAAAAACTTACACCGCAATCTGACGCAGCGAGTGACAAAGCATTGCGAATATGATCAAGTCGGTCACCACACTCGCCACTAGACTTATTGCGGCAGGGACCTACAATGCGACGTCATTTTTTCGGCCAGACTTGTGCATTGCAGGCATGAACGAACCTCCATCTGCAGAGAGCTGAATGCGGAGAGTCTCCGTTGTGCGAACCTGAATGGCATCTCGGCATCTCAGTAACGTGCAGGAAATGAGGCGGTGGTGTATCACTGACAACTGCGCTGAGGAAGCTATGTCGGAAAGAGCCGGCGAGCACGGCACTTGGGTCAGCACCCGGTGGAACTAGTAAGAATTGCTTCAGGAAACTTACTCAAACCAGAAGCTTGTTGCGCGTCCTCTCACGTCAATCAAGATTGGGGAAACCATGAAAATTTCGGCTCACCCAGCCCGACGGTGGACAGAAAAAGCTTTCGTACCTGGTCAGAAAACCAGCAACCTTGGATTGGTACAAACATACCAGTATGAAAGTCACCGGGTTAGACTTGTTGGTGACTGCAAAAATAGTAATTAGCCTCGACTCGTGGCGTAAGCTTTTCAGACACCTTGATAAACACGATGTGCGAAATAACTATAACCAGAAAAATCGAGTTAGAGATAAATTCAGGGGAAGCGAAAAATACCCACAGTTGTGAAATAAACGTGAGAAGGACCTGGACAAAGAATCACTTCCTGCTCGTTCACAACATTGAGGTAACGCACTGATATTATGAATTGAAGCTAGCCACGGGGTTGATGGAATCAGACTCGATGCATAGCTAGAATGCCTCATACTTACACAAAAAGTACTGAAGCAATATGTGAGTATGCTGCGCAGGACGTGAAACCGTCACAAACTTACGTAGTCGCATGTAATATATCCATTTCGACATCAAACAGTGTAATCAGATAATAGTACAGTCTAGAATGCGTTAGACAGGGTCAACGGAACACGAGAAGAACATACACTTCAGAGACTGCACGATTGAGACGAGACATGTTGCTTGTCTGTTACTTATCCAGAAGACATTGAGCGGCGCACATACCCAGACCGGATGCCAGTGTATCTAGGATACTGCCGTGGTTGAGTACAACGGAACATAACGTAACCAGTGCACCGCTCTCACCTCAGCGTTGCGACCTGAGAAAAGCAAATGGGCGACACTCCAGGGAAATACAAAGAAAAAGGACACATACGGTGTACTTTATCCATTGGATATCCTTGTCGTACCGCGAGTAGTAGATGTATGTCTCTGCAGGTATGCTTCAACTACCAAGATGGTGTGGCAAGCAAGAACATACGAAAGAATGTAAGGCCGTAAAGCACGGTCGCGGCCACGAACCCGATGAAAAGAGTACCCAAGTTTTCTATTTCTGCGGGGGACGGGAGAGTGGAAGACGGCGCAGAGCTCATGGTCGTCTAGAGAAACAACGGGGGAGCGAACGACGCGTGCTAGAGTGCGAACCTGCAGTTATATCACCCTACATTTTCAATTCAATTCTATAGGGCGGCGCCCGGGTCTCATTGCGCTATACCCATATCAGGAAGTATATTTGACAGGAAGTGAACGCCACGGTCAAAAAGGAAGGTTGTGATTGGAGTGCGTGCTCTCCACCACTGAGTGAACGAAAGACGAGCGTCCGGCCTTGGCAAGACAGCATGTATGCACACCAATCATTCGTAAGTCCACCTGAACCGCAACTAAAGGGTCTTTCCGTCTTTCCACAAACTATCATCTGTACAGTGTAGTTTAATCAGTGCCAGTGACTGCGATCGGATACACTTACATTCACTCGATTTGAGTTTCAATCGTCCCTTCAGGTTATTCAATGCATCCATCCCTGGCACTCGCATAAGCTGCAACCAGTCGATACCCATTGACACTGCACCTGAGGCCACAGTTGCAGTGGCGTAAGTTAGGTTCCTACTATTTCGGAATCTAATATTAGCAAGCACAACACGTGCCAGTGACCACATCAAGCTTGGGAAGCAAGGCCACATGGATGACGCCCATCACAGCCAGAGGCGTATTGGCGCTATGGTATCGCCGACGGGGCTATGCGTGCGCATTATGAATAGGGTACAAGCCCGGGCCCTGTGAATGTTTGTTCTGTCAATATAGTCGCATGCCCACGGGTTTCCTAGGGCAAAGTCAGATGGAGATCTGTCAAGCCGACCCCGACCCGCTCTCAACATGAGTCATTCTGTGGAATGATCTGAAGACCCTGACAGCTCTCCTCGATCAACTGCCTGCCTCCGCCACTGATTCAGAGGTAACACGAAATTCTTAAAGTCGCATCGCTCGGCGGGTTGCTTTAAGCAGGTTACCCACTCCTTGGAGTGTTCAGATTCTGCCATACTTGCCGCCCCAATCGGCTAAAACGGTCGCTCTACGCTTCACGGATCCTCAATCCCGTGTTGGGATACTAGTCATTTGTATCCCATCACGCTGAAAAAGAAATCAAATCCTACACGCCACCATGACGCAACGGAGTTACCTTCCAAGCGAGCATCGAAGAAAGCTATTGGAAGGACCTGCGCAGTCAATAATTTAATTTTCGGGGACGGATTCAACCTCGGGTTACGTGACCATTCTGTCGATGATGGTCTCGCTTCCATCCAGGCGTTCGAAAAAATAGACATTGTTAGCCGTGAAAATTGCAAACAAGATCCAAGGGGTAAATTACCCATTCTCCCCAGAGAGATACTCATATTCCAGACCTAACACCGGTTCTATGTTGGCACAACGTGGGCGACATGTCCAATCAACACCACACATCTCTCTGACAGTGGAAGCTGTGGAACTTCAAGTTGTTGCGACCGGGAACCTAACTGCACTGTCACATGCATCGCACTGTGTGAGGGACCTAGGGAAGATGGTTGTAGATACGGATTTTTGCACCACGACCGAACGTCCTAGAAAGCTGCTGATTCATAGAATGGTAGCTGGATTGATTGTGGAGTTACAGGCACCTTGCCTGAGGGGACAGAGTCTCGTGTTTGATTTGGTAAGAGACGATGACCCCAGCAACACTGGAAACGATTATGCAGCAGCCTGGAAGTGTTTGACGAGAGCACCTAGTAACTGAAGGAAACATGTATCTATGGGGAGATCGCAAGGTCACCTGGGAGTGATGGCAATTGATCATCACTTGCGTCTAGCCCCTGTAAACTCTTGAGAACGACGGCCCATCAGAAGGATTCGGTAAGCCCATCGGAAACACTACGTAAACCACACGCCGTCGGCTCTGATTACTTCCTTCCGTCGAATACAGGTCAACTCTGCGAAGACAAAGGGAACTTCAAGAAATACCCGTATCCTAAACATAGACCGCTCACGAGTCAAAATCAAGTGAGACTGCAGAGGGGATCGTCTACATGCCAGCTTGAAGGTAAGCAGATGCCCTGAGCATTGTGCGAACTAGGTGTCACTTTCCACGACCTTGGCATCACTGCCCCCTGATACGGGCGATGTGAAGTACCATAGCTCTTGGCGGTTATCAAGATAAATAGATATGAAAAGCCGCAAAACGACTAGCTTAGTGAGCGGACTGGTAAGTAACTGGCGTCACTCAGTTGGGCGGTGCAGGCGGGTCATCGATGCCGGGAACATAGCCGCATGTGATACTGACGGGATTTCCTGTTACGGGTCCTGTTACAGTCACAGCTGCGATAGCGGCGGCTCTGCGACGGCAACCTCAACGTTCCCTCTCAGCATTGTGCGTGTCCTTGAAACGTAGCGATCGCAACTGTCTCATCATTCCTTGCGTATCTAGGAACAACACAATGGCCGGCACAAAGGATGCGAATGTGAGTCATGCGCCCAGTCCGCCAAGGGCAACACACCCGGTCTTTCCTCCAATCATTAGCTATTTCTCGGACTTCTTCTCGCCATTTCTAGACACGCTTGACTGACGCAGCCACCTATCGTAAATCTCTTAACCCCCAGGTAAGCTCAGGTGACCCTTGTTTCAGCCCGATTCTCTTCTCGCCACCCTTCTTGTGCTTCTTGTTTCTTTCAGTCATGGTCGAGTCTCCTAATCCATACCCTCCCCCCGTCCGTCCTCGTCGTGCCAGCTGGCTCTGGCCCGGGCATCAGAAAATGCCAAGCAAGGATACCATCCAAGCTCCGCGAGACCCTGTGCTGCCTTCCCCAAGGGAGGATTCCACGGGCGCACTCGGGCGCAGATCACATGAGAGCGTCACTGTGCCGGGGCACGCGGAACATCGTACCCGCTTGTCTTCGAGACCAAGCACCCCCAGAGGCCTCTCTGCTCCCGCTCTCTCCCACTTTCTTTCTTTCCACTCCGCTTCAAGCGCTTCCGTGTCTCATTCTCCCTTGCAGGTCCACCAGCTATCTTACTCGTCCGATGGCGGCCCTGCACAACCATCCGTGCCTATACGATCGGAGACGAGTGCACGTACGACTGGTTCGTTTGGGAAGATGGCGTTTAATTCCATGATCGGTGGCCTCACGTCCCTTTCACTCTCTCGCACAAACCCAACCAGCAACGACGAGAAAGATAAGGAGAAGGAACCTCGCGGGCGTAGTTCCTCGAGGTACAAACCGCGCTCTTCATCCTTCGGTTTCCCTTCTACGTCGAAGGACAAGGATAAAGATAAAGACGTGGTTTTAAAGGAAACGTTGCGCCCACGCTCTCAGTCACCATTTTCATTGCGGCGTTTTCGTTCTCGTGATCATGATCGCTCTCGCGAGCAGTCACCCGCGCCGCTTCCACTCGAGGACTCGGATAGCGAATCGGTCATTTCTCGGCGTTCTGTCACCGTTCGTCCCCGAAACGCTTTCACGGACGATGGGGATTCGGGTTCCGAGTATGCGGGAGAGGAGACAGAGGACGACGAGGACGATTGGAGCGATGACGATGGTGCGTTCGATTCCGTCACGGAGCGCAACACGGAGCAGAATGCGCAAATCGCTCTCATGGGTGGAAGTGGCGATGTGGATGGTGATGGCGATGTGGATGCTACTATGGATCCCGATCCCTTGGGCGAAGGGGTCAACGTCGTCGTGCCACCTGAGCCATACTTCCCCTCCACCCTGAACCGGTCGAACTTCAATTCCTCCCGAGGGAAACGTGGTGTTGTGAAGAGAAAAAAGTCCAAGCATCACGAGATTCTCCCGCTTTCCGTGTCCAGGCCTTTGTTTCAGCGCGACCGGTGTACAATAACGGCAGTACAAGGTAATCCCTCAGCTTCTGGAAGAAAGAAGATGAAATATATTGTCGCGAGCGATCTCAGCGACGAGAGTAGATATGCCGTCGAGTGGGGAATTGGAACTGTACTTCGTGATGGTGATGAATTGTGCGCTTCTCGAACTCATCCACCTTGGATCGCGCCTTCTAACACGTTTTCAGGCTCATCGTTACTGTAGTCGAGAACGAGAATAAGGGTGGGTCATCAATCGAGAGGGGCAATGTTGACTTGGTACTGACGACCTCCTTTAGTTGACCCACTCACTCCTAATCCCGCAGATCGAGCCACGAAATTGCGTAGCCAGCAAGAGGTGAAGTGGTGTTGTTCTTTTTGACTTTTGATTACGCTTCTCACATATTTCCGCAGCGTCAAGGACTCGCTTACATCCTCCTCCGTCAAGCGACATCTCTGCTCCAGCGAACCAGACTACATGTAACCATCATGTGTCAAGCTTGGCATGCAAAGAATGCTCGCCATATGCTTCTCGATATTGTTGATCATAATGAGCCGTCTATGTTGATCGTCGGCTCGCGCGGCCTGGGGCGAATCAAAGGGTGGGTGTCCATCTAATCATTCTTGTTCGTTTTTATGCAACGCGATACCTCCATACAGTATCCTCCTTGGGTCGACGTCGCACTATCTCATCCAGGTGTGATCTCGCATTTCCTTTCCAAATGGCTATTGCTGACATTGTTCCGTTTCTGCTTCCCTTTTGCTGTGCAATTTTGCTTGATATCTAACCTATTTCCCCCCGTCATCGCCATTGTCTCGCTCCTTCCCTCGGCGGTCGCATCCACCTGATGCGTTCTTCATACGTCGACATGCAGCGATGCTCCGTCCCCGTCATGGTCACCCGTCGTCGTCTCAAACGGCCCCCGAAACGGTCAGCACATCTCGCCAAACACCGTGTACACGTGTCGCTTGCGGAAGCGGGGATCGATCGAGTTGCTCCCAAGGTGGACCACGATGTGGCCGTCATGCGCGACGAGATGCAGCGGGAAGACGAGCGTCGAGGCGAGGGAAGCACGCGGGGAATCACAGAGGCTAGGGAAGTGGAAGGAGAGGACGGTGAGGGCGAGGGCGAAGGAGAGGGCGAAGGGGCTGGAGATGGTGGGGAAGGCGAAGGGTTTTTGAGCATGAAGATCAAGGGGTAACATTCGACGTCGGACGGGGAAAGTGGCAAGGACGTGTGTAACTTTTGGAGGTCGACACGTCCTCGCATTGTGTGTCCTCGATGCCATTGGGTCGTGCATACACGGGCCCGTCAGTACAACTCTCGGTGAAGAAAATACATCCTGCATGTGGAAAAACAGCGACTATAGCTGGCGACCTCGTCTTCGTCTGGTAGGTATTATAACACTTCTGGATCTGAATCCTCCCTGCTTTGTCTCGCTGTTTTGGCCAGCGCTCTACTCGCGCTCACCAGCATTGGATAGTGAGATCTTGAGGGCCCCTACTAGTTGATGTGGGAATGCGAAGCATCCGTGTCCAACGAATTGCATCATGAACAAGGTTACTTAACCATATTCGATGTGAGCGTACTACACACGGATGATCTGCGAGCGAGATGCAACTGGGCTAGATAGACCTGAAGGAGGGCCGTGACAAGGGTGCCGGGGAGAAGAAGATCGCACCCTCACCCAATTTTATATGGTAGTTGCAAGTGAGATCATTTAGGCTGTCGACGTCATCGAGTTCAGCGTGCTTCCTTTCCGGTACTTACATTACTGGCAAAGCTTGGCAACCTTGGCTCAACTTGCCAAGACTGTCCATTGCTTCGGTGGTGTTGGGTGATGTCGAGTCGCATCGGGTCACCCCGCATCGGCATGATGCAAGGTCTTCAAGATCGCTGTCTTCATTCATATTCGACGCGGAGTCATTTCTGAACGGATCGATATCCACTTGGATACAGGTGCATCTTCCAGCGACAATGTCAGTATACAGAACATAAATCTGAAGGTCGTACTGGTCGCTATTATCCTACTGCTATCCTAGGGCTGGCGTTCTTCTAGAGGGTGCTTTTAAGTACCTTGCGTAGTTGATGCAGGAATAGCAAGTGCCTACTCCAGTATTGTGTCTCATCTCGGTTGCTGGGACACGGAGCCATGTGCGGGCGAGTTTTTTGGGGAGATATAGTAGATGTAGAGATGTGGGCTGCAACAGCGATGGAAACTTTGCTCCACACTTGGTGTCCAAAGCAGTTGTGCCCGTGGGCGTTGTGCTTTTCCCGAGTGAGATGGAGACGAGTCCATACAATTTCGATATTTCTCTCCAGATGCAAACGTAGTTCAACTGTGATGTCAGACTAAACTGCGATAATGGACAGAAATAGTGGATTTGGGGGAAGGGACGGGGTGGAGAAATGGGGATTGGGATGACACGATAATGTCCTCATCATAGTGTTTCAGACGAGTTTCAAACGTACATGTGAAAGAGTAGTGTTGACCTATTAATAAATCAAAGGCGTAGTGTGAAATGGCGAGGTTGGATCCTGGTCAAAACTTCACAAGGCTTGTATTTTCATGGGTGGAAAATCGGTCAACGTATCACAAAACTATTCACACTGACACCAGACAAGGACATTTAAGAAAGGGCTTTCAGAAAGCTAGGTAATCTGCTGTGGTGTGAACACGTGAACTTCCGGATCACATTCCAGCTAATCTGGGAGAGACAATCCCCATCGATTTCTGTTGCGACGGTAACAGTCTAGTACTGTTGGCATCTGCTGGTCTAGACAGGACAAACAATCATCGGATCTGAGCCAGGAACACCGATGAAGCAGAGAAGCCATACTAACTTCCTCGTCTGGTTTCGTTCATGAAAAAAAAACAAAAAAGGACGCGATTCTTTCTCTTATCAGTCTCAGGATTTTTGACTTCCGATCGCATGAGCCTTCTGGTGCATAGTATGAAGTCCGGATATCGGCGGGAAGGTTCGATCACGCGGCGCACGTGCTTTAGTGTTTTCTAGGTCGCTGGACGGTGGGGGAAGGGCGGTGGATCCCTAACTTAGATGACTTGATATCTACTACTCCATGAACTGAGATATTTTTACCCACTTTTCATGAGGCATAGTAGAGCTTGAACGTGTCGAGATTGCCCGAAACTAGCGTATCTCATGCATAGAAGAGGCCGCACAGTCAGAGTCGCAGTAACAATAGGGTGGCTGGCAGTGTAACTGACCCGTGTATCTGATGACTCCAGGACATCACCCTCCATTGCTCAGTGTGTCGATGGAGGTATAACCACGTAGTTTCTCATCCCAGGGGCGTACCGTCGAAGGGTATAGACGACCTTTCAATGTCATCAAATGCATCAAGCGTAAATACGTTTTACGATGCGTACCGTCGTTCGTTTGGGTTTTGCTAGAACACCATCTGAGTTATATTAATTGGTACGCTGTGGGTTTAGTCAGTATCGAACCAGAAGACACAATGCACCTCGTAATCCTCTCTTTTTCATTACAGCCAATATGGAATATATTTGCTGCCTTGGGTATCCGAGGTCAGCCTGCGACGACTTGCGGGTTTCCGTGCCAGCGCCACGTATACGTATCAAGATCCAGGAGCACTGACGGAGCATTCTTTTAATTTGGACCTCATGTTTCGACGTACCACAGTGCGCAGTCGACGGTTTAGTCTCTTGAAAGTGGGTATCTTGCTTCTTTAGTCGTCATGAGTTTCACCGTGCAGTGTGCACCAGTGGAGCATGATCACGATCGAAAGTCGTGGCTAGGTTGGTATACTTGCTGAGTCAGCAGAGCTGTCGATCTCTGTTCAAGGCGATTGCATGGCGAACGTCCGTTTCGCGGTAATCTGTCGAGAGACGAGTTGATTTTATTGGTAAGTTGAATCAATCACTCAGGAAGGGGTCGTGTTGTCGCCTCACCTCATCCCAAGTTTCGATGCCAATTCCAAAGCTATCTCGGGAACAAGATGTATAATGGCAGAAGGGCTCGAATGCAAATGCGGCCCCAGTTGTCGGTGTGTTCCAATCGATTCACGCGATGTTATGGAAAAATACTTGTGTCGAGACCACCTTGTTCCGATGCTGCGGTTTTCTTTTGGATGCTTGACACCAACTTCGCAGGATATATTTTTATCGCATGCGTCCCGACTCGTTCTTAGGTTGCTTCTTGGAGCGTTTAAAAGGCCTGCATGCTCTGAGAAAAATTTCAGGGCCTTCAATCGAATTCCCTTTGCTGCCTAACTCGTGTTCACTGCTCTATCCGCGTTTAACATGCGTTTCTCCAAGTCGTTCTTCGCGTTCGTCTTCGCCGCTGTTGCCACTGCGGCAGTCATTCCGGATGTATCTGTCCGCGATGTTTTAGATCCTGCTGTTCGCGCAGTCGTCGAAGTTGATACCCGTCACCACCACCACCACCATCACCCACCGGCTGCTAGGGATTCTGAAGAGAAAGGTCACCCCCACCATCACCACCACCACCCGCCGGCTGCTCGCGACGTTGCGGAGGAAGAGAAGGGTCATAAACACCACCACCATCACCACCCGCCGGCTGCTAGGGACTCTGAGGAGAAGGGTCACCCCCACCATCACCACCACCACCCGCCGGCTGCTCGTGACGTTGCGGAGGAAGAGAAGGGTCACAAACACCACCACCATCACCACCCGCCGGCTGCTAGGGACTCTGAGGAGAAAGGTCACCCCCACCATCACCACCACCACCCGCCGGCTGCTCGCGACGCTGCGGAGGAAGAGAAGGGTCACAAACACCACCACCACAATCACCCTGCTATCCGTAGCACTGTGGTGGACGCTGCTTCTGATGCTGAGGCGGATTACAATGCCTAATCCTCTCGAATCGTTTCGAAAGAATGTAAAGGTGAGTACCTTTCAGAATACCCGATATATCGCACAGCCAACACCTCCCCTTCGATTTAGTTGATCTCTAGGAGGTCCCACCCTTTCGAATCCTTTTTTTTCAACTATTTTTTATATGCTCAGGCGTTGTGTTGCTGCTTAGAAAAGGTGATAATATGTCCAGCAGTCGTTAGGTCAGGTACCTTGTAGACTGGTGAACATAAAATTTGTGTTTCCTTGCATGAAGACCCGGTACTACAACACGGTGGCCTCGAAGAAGATTGCAGACTGAGTGGCAGTCTATTTGCCCACGAGGTGCAGGGTTTTAAGTACAAGAGCTCCGATTTTCGTGGACGCCGCACCCACCCAAAAGTTAGTGCAGGAGGAGTCTACGATGTACTACGTTGTACGTGAATTTCTCTTCAGTTTAGTGACCATAAAAGCAGACTGTCATTCCAGTCACGTACGCGAGACAAAGTAGTGTATAGCTGACCGTGAGCGACAGGAGGAATCCGGAGATAAAGAACGGAGCGGGAAAGTGTCAGGTTTGAAAGCACCTTCAAGTCTGCGAGTCGAAGGCCCTGGAACCATTTGGACAGGAACGAAAGTGAATAGGAGTCTGAGCGTACTCACCGCTGCGAGAATCCCAATCTTTTGTTGACATCAAAAGCTAGGGGCCCGGCATGTCTGACCCGGATGCAAGACAAAATCAAGTAACAGAGGGCACCGTTTCCAGTGGGTGCCTTTCCGCATTTTTGCCTTAAACCGAGTTATTGATGAGCCACCCTATTCTCAGACAATCCCCGAGGGGGACCGCAGGAGTGCTCACATGGCGAGTACAAGGGGACCCCCTTGCATAAATTACCGGGCCAACAGACCCTCGGATCAGAGGGGAGCAACAATAAGATGAACGAAGAACGGGAAGAAGCGGTGAAATATCAGAACCAACTGACAGGATACCCCAAGAAGTGTGTTTCTAACCCGGATGTCATGGAATTAGTGAAGAGTATTCATGAGGAGCTCGATAGGGCGAGCACACCATTTCAGATCATTTTACCCTCAATTGACGGAGTCGACACTGTCATGTCCTTCACAGCATTTCGGTTTATTAGGCGGTGATGATGGACAGTCATGAGCTAGTCACCTTTCAAATAATTTTCGCCCTTCAGGATATCGTATCATTTCCGTACAATAAGTGTATTCTACAACGAGACAGGGATGTATTGAAATGGTGTACGCACCGAGAGACAGCACATGAATGCAACAACTTCAGAGATGCGCACACTTTCTGCATCCGACAGTAAATGCCATTCTTGATCTGCTTGGTACTCGCCTTCGTCACTGTATCATCCTCTGCTCTTCTCCGCCCTGAAGTGCAAATTGACGGAGTTGCTTGATGTTCTTGTTAGGTTCACGGAAAGTTGTAAAGGGAGGTGGAAAGCGCGACGGAGGGCGGGAAGAAGATGGGGCCGTGGAATCGGAGAGGCGAGGTGATCCATCCGGACCGTTGCGACCTCTCCGGGGGATATATCCGTAGAGTCACTGCTGCTCTCGCTGGATGTGTCTTGTTCAGCTTCCAGTCCGTTCTCGATTGCAAGTTTCCTGCCATAGCACAAGGACATGTTGTGCATCAACAGGACGCCGGCAAGACGGAGACAAGTTCGAATGGGATTAACTCACCTGAATTGTGATTCGAGTCCCTTGATCGCAGCGATGATGTCCTGCGGGCTCTGCTTTCCCCGAAATCAATTTTCGCCCACAGCTTTTCCATCTCCTCAATCGTGTCGATGCCAGCAGGGAAGCCGAGCACGCGGCCCGTGAACTGACGATCTTGCGAGGCTTCGAGTTGGCGGTAAATCTCGGCCTCGTCCAGGGTAGATTCGGTTAGCGTCCAACGGGTTACCCCTGTCGCGTGAAACAAGGTGAGCGAACGAACTCGTTCGCCATGGCCGGTATGGCACTCACATCCGCTACCATCTGAAACAGCTCTTGCGTCTTTGACCTCCGTGCCATTCATGTAATTCGCCACTCAAAAGTCGAGCTGGATGATCGGACACAGTTTCCCTTCCGCTTGTTCGTCCCATTCGACAGGTTGGATCCAAAATTTGAGTTCCTGGCTCAGTTCGCGTGTCTCATACGTGCACTTGACGCTCTACGGACCGAGGTGAGCATACCTTGGCATGGGGAGCGATGATGGGAAAGAAGGAGATGGTGTGTGCAAGGAAGAAAGAACGTTCCCCGTAGATCAATGCAATGTCACTCCAAACTTTCTCGAGCAGAGAAACACACTTATTAAATACCCTTGTGTTATTCCCAATATTTCCTCCATCTTCTCGAGTGGTACATACTGGAAACCGAAGAATCACGCCGTATTATGGTAGGTGACCAAAACGCCATCCATCATGTTGCCAATGCGTGCCTGGGAACTGGTTAGGAGTGGGGCGTTAGTTTCTGGTGAGAGACGAAGTGATAAATCCACCAGTATTTCAGGAAAGTGTCAAATTCTATAGTATGGGCAGAGGTACCCACATCACTGAAACCGTGGAGGCTGCGTAAGCCCTTATAAGGGGCCGTAAAAGCAAATAATCCCCACAATCGAATGGAATGATCCATCAAGTACTGTAAGGTCGTATAAGACCTTCTAAAGGTCCTAACCGTTTTACATTTAGTAAGTTATTATGCGTGTCGAGATCTGGGTGCCACTCTACACATTTATATGAACTAAATCAAAGATAAAGTACGTTGCGTGCGTTAGAGATGTGAGGGTCAAAAAGCTGACAGTGTGTGCATGACCACAAGATTACGAACTATGGCACTATTGAATCATATCTCCACATGTTG
>JBBPTO010000655.1:0-25010 GCA_038094155.1 Pulveroboletus cf. aberrans
GTGCGGGAACGGTTTCCGAGGCGCAGGAACACCGGCTCCGGTGAGCGGGAACTCAGGTCAGGACTATAGGATTAAAAACTTACCTTCGGACTTCAAATAGCGTGACTCGGATTGTGACGAATGGCAGCGGAATGTTCTCGGGATTGGAAGGAGCGCAGGATAGGGGCTATCGGACCGCGGGAAAATACCGGATATCACTGTAGGGAACTCCAGTTTCCTACAGTGCATGCTCAAGAAACAGTGGGAGCTCCGATCTCCGATCACCTCCAGCAGTCCGCCAATCTCCTCTGGCCCTGCGCCATCACCACCTTCAGGCTCCGCGCCATTATCATCCTCCAGCTCCGCGCCGACACCGCCTCAACTGACACCTTCAGCATCCACGTGACTCCAATCCGTGCAAGTGGGAGTGTCAAAATATACAACTCCTCCGAGGTCCTCTGACTTACTCCGGACCTGTTCCGCACAACTCCGAAGCTTTCGCCTACCAAGTACAACTCCTGACACCGGAGTTATTCGGAGTTGGCTCGATACTCAGCAACATCCCTTTTCCCTTTCGGACCTCTTATTTCCTATTCCGGACATTACATCGGAGTTACATCGGAGTTCATGCGCTCTGATCTCCATCACTATTTAATGTGTCTGCTTTCGTCATTCCTCCCTCAGTTGTTCCACTACCACTGTGCAACTGAGTCAGGGTATCTCTACCCCTCCATAGTCCACAGATTTTGACACACTACACTATGTGCCCCTCGATAAGGCAGAGCTTTGGGAGACTCTCTCTAAGGCAGATAGCACTACACCAGATTGGTCTGCATTCACAGTGGCCCTCGACCTCTTTTATCCTGGTTGTGAATCTGGTAGTTGTCATATCCATGACAACTCCGGTCCTCCGAGCACCAACTCCGCTCCTATCTCTGGTGTGTTCACACCAATTATGCATCTCCATTCCTCCGGACCTCCGTACACATATCACGTTATGTCTTTGTTCCATATTTAGTTAGATCCCACGCTCTGTACCTTTCTCCGTCCTGTGCAGCACAGCTTCGGCGAACTGCACAACCGGTGCGCAGCTCCGGTTCATAGATCCCCGACCTCCGTCTCATTACTCATCCGTTACAACCTTGTTACAAATCCGATGCACTCCGTAGTATATATACTGTACCATCTCCGCTGTACATATCTCCAGTCGTAATATCGAATTGAGCACTCGACGTTCTCTCTCCTCGATCAGCTTGACGCTCGGCTCCCGCTGAACTCCGACGGATATCATAATCCTCCTCCGAGTCTAGACGACTCAACTCCGCACCTCCGACCCTCTGCAAATACAGGACCACAACACTGAGACTTGGATAGTGGCGCACCACATAAGGTGAAGCCAAGGTCCTACTAATATCTCCGGAGTTCCGGAGATACACCGGAGTTCGTCCGCACGGCCCTAACAGTAGTCATTATTTCAAAGTGTCATATCCCGGAATCCAACCGAGTCAACTCCGACCTCCGGAACCCAACTCCGCTCGTCCCTCCAGTGATCCCTCACCAATTATGCAACTCCGTAACTCCGGACCCCTCTTAGATTTACTTATGTATGTCTCTTGTTCCCTATTTAGTATAGTCTCGCCCCTCTGTCCCCTCCGACGCTGTGTAGCACAGCTCCGGCTTGTTCCTGACCCGGAGCACAGCTCCGGCATGTACTTATCCGACCTCCGATACTTTAGTCATCCGACCTCCGTTACTAATCCGCAGTTTCTCTCCGTATATAAAGCCTGTATTTGTATGTAGATACCTTAGGCTGAATATCAACTTAGACAATCCTCTGTTCATCTCCGGATACCTTTGATGTGTCTCCGACCAACAAAGGCCGTGACAGTGCGAAGACGCGACACATAAGTCCTGCGTCAAGCCTTCACTCCTCCGGACGCAACCCTCCGGATGTCCGACCATCTCCGGTGTTCGTTCACCCTTCGACTCCAATCTCCGACCGGAGTTTGAGCGGAGGATGTTCCGGTCTTAACACAAAGACAACTTGCTAACCTTTGTAGATGCATCTCAATCGAAGCCACTTCGAGGTCTCGATGACCTCGAATCATATCATTGTCAATTCTTAAAGATGTCATTGCTGCTAATCTCACTCCACAGGATATCACAAGCAGACTGCAAATGCCTCTTTGAGAGAGGGCTACCACTTGAGGTCTGTGACTGGTTAGCTATCATCTGATCTGACATCCACCCGGATGGCTTGTATCCAGTAGTGGACATGTTGGCTGCCACCACCTTTATTCTTTCTTTTCATGCACCTCGTCCTGAGCCTGTTGCAGCTCATTCCTTACTCATTTCTACACCATCATCACAGGCACTCAGGCCTACATCTGTCTCATCCATCAATCTGGATCATGCAGGTCTGGACTGCATTCATACTATGCTGTCTATCTCATCCACCGCTCAGGATCTCATAGGTTCTGAGTTCATTTCTATTACCTCATCACCATCATTTCAATCATATTTACCTTCTGCTGCACCCCTCAACGATGATGCCATGTTGGCTGTCGATTCTTCAATTTTCATCAAACCTTCTTCTTTTGAATCACTGTCTCCTCCTTCACCCAACCCTATCACAGACTTTCCGTTGATCCCATACGTTAATCTGGTAGCCATTGCCTTTCACGCTCACATGTCATTGATTGCACCCCTATCTTCGTCGTATCCTACTACCCCTTCACCACAGCCTTGTTCTCATCTGCCGCCAGTTCGTTCCGATCCACTACCAGCTTCTTTTGATCAGCCACCAGTTTCTCCTGTTCTGCCATCTATTTCTTTTGATCAGCCCCCTCTTCTGCCTATTCACATCTCAATTCTGCCATTGAACCAAGCATCCATGTTCTCATTCTGTCATCCAGTCATCGTCAATGACATTCCTGACCCTCCTCATCCATATCAAGTTGTTTCCTCTTTTTCTTCTTCTTTTTCTCCCCTCCTATGGCACAATGCCTGGGAGGTCATTGATAAAACTCCCTTGTGGAAGGGAAAGGACTTAGCAGTCATTCCGTTTAGTAGTGATTCACTCATGGATCTGGATTCCATCAACCGGATAGAGATTCATTTCTTTTCACAGATTCTGGTCATGAAAACAGTCATTCAGTAGGCATAGAGGAAGAAAGAAAATTTGATGAAGAAGAGTCTCATTCATTATTCAATAAAACAATTGTCTTCATACCGCCATTGTCTATCTCCAATCTGCTGCCTTTTGTCAAGATTCCATTCCATCATACTGACCATCTGCCACTCATCTGTCTCCATCAATAATACCATTGTACTCATTTCTACTCCAGGTTTCGTCCAGTGACCTCTCTCATATCAAAAAAGAAAAACCACATCCTTACAATACTAAAACATACACTACAGAAAAACAACAAAAATATAAAAATATAAAAATAACCGTCTCTTACTATAGCCAATATCATCTCATTTCATTCTAAAGTCCTTCTCGATTCTCACTCCATGTAGCTATTTTCTTTCTAACATGCACATCACTCAAAAGTGCTCATTTTCCGCTTCAAACCAGACTTGATCTGGTACAGACACTTACCATCCAGTCCATCTGTGTAGGCATAGAAGTGAAAGTTGATTGACGAAGACAAGTCGAGCAGACGCTCACAATCTGGTGTTGTTCAAGCTCATTTCAGATCCATTTCCTTACACTTTTACTTATGTTTCACTCTTTCTCTTACTTAGAGACTGGATCAGATTCACCCAGACACAGACACAGATTCAAGAAATTCACACTCGTGCATGACTTAGCTACAGGAGGAAGAAGAAATCTATTCTACCTACTCTAAAACTGACCTGGATTCTCTGCCAGCCACTGAATCCACTGCAGCTCCTTCACCTGTTCAGCGACCTCAGCCCCCATCTCCACCACCTCTGCCTTGATCTCCTTCACATGCATCTGCGAGGTCAGCAGGCACACCTCCAAGTGTTTGGCTGTATGGGCCACCATTTCCCTTCAACTTGTGTGACCTGGTTTGAAGGGCCTGCTGGGCCCAGGTCTGTCCTCCTCGTCTTCTTCATCCTCATCTTTGTTCTCAAGCCAGGCCAGCTTTGGCTTCTTGCCCTTGGTCCATTATACTGGATTCTTAGATCCAGATCATGCATATTCAATGCTGTACTCACCTGGCGCCTTGCCCTTTCTATCCTTGGACACCACCACCTTCTCATTCTCCTCTACTGTCCTCTGCTTCTCTCGATCCGACAATTTCTCACATTTTGCCTTCAACTTCTTGCACCATCTGCAAGTCTGTCCTTCTGGTCCAGTGCAGGCAGCACCAGATCATGCACAGTGGAAGCACAGCATCGGGTGCTGTACTTTCTCCATCTTGTCAGTCATCTTCTTCTTCATCTTCTGGGGCTCACTCCTCTCGTCCTCATTCATCGTCAGCATCTGTTTATGCTATAGATGGTCAGTTTTGTTTTAGTCCGGGTGGGTCATACACTCACCTTGAATCACAGTATCACAACCGCATGCAGCCATGCCCTTCCCTCTCGGCCATCCCGTCCAGCTTACCCACCTCATCTGTCCTTGCCATGTCCTTCTCCTCCACTGCCAGCTCTGTTGAATCCATTGTTGTTGTTGTTGTTGTTGTTGTTGTTGTTGTTGTTGTCATTGTCATTGTCATCACCTCTGCCTTCTCCTGTGCTGCCTTTGCCTCAGCCACCCATTCTTCCTTGACCCACTTCCACTCCACTGCCTCCGCCTTCCACTGCTCTACCAATGGACCCACCTCTTTCATAGTGGCAACCATAGCATTGCCAATGCAGGCTTTGGCCCTGTATTCATGTGCCTCCCAGAGGCAAGTCTCGAGTCATTCCTGTCAAACATATTAGCACACATAAAATCGTGACACACATTGTGTTACTCACCAGGGTGCAGTTCCATTCCTCTACCCACATTTTCTGCTCCTCCTGCAGCTCTTCATTGTCATCCGGCACTGCCTTTCCAACATCATGGATCTGTTCATCTGTGGATCACAGCACCTTGACTGCTGCCACCTTTGACCCATCCATCTTCTCAGCTCACACAAATGTGAGAATGTTGGCAATGGTTGGGGTGGCCAACATGTTGTGGTTGTTGCTGTGGGTAAAGAAGAAAGATGTTGTTGTGGCAAATCATGCCTGAGTGCAATGCTACTTGTCCATTGTTCAAACTCTGCTCCTCACGATCACATGACTGACTGGGGACAGTCAGTTGCTAAAGTCCTCCTTGAATGTAAGGAGCCATTGCTCCTTAGGTCCGTATCCAGTTGTTCTACATCTACTTGACTTTCACTAGCTCATCGTCAAGTCATCAAGCATCCATGTCTATCTGTGTTCATCTGGTTCTGGTCTGCTCTACTCATATGTATCCAGTTTCCTGTATCCATTTTGTTTTGATCTGGTCCATCTACCAGATAGTTTTCTACTATACTTATAGTGTACTGGACGCTCAGTATTGTGATCTGGTTACTGGATTCATATCGGATGGTTCCTTTTTTTCCCTTCTTTATGTTTATTTAGAGTCTTGGGTGTGCCCAGACTATAAAAGTTGTGTTTTGCACACAGCACTGGACTATATAATCAATCATCTATCACTCACTCGGAGTGGGAGTCTTCAGTCCTCATCAATCCAGTTGTATCTGGATCTCTTCTCTTTCTCTCTTGATACTAGAAGAATCAAGTCCTGTGCTTGTCAGCCATGTCTGAAGCATTAGGAGCTCTTCTAGATCAACTACCAAGAAGTCCTGTAAGCCCTGCAGTTGCACTTCCTTGATCCTCTACCTGCAATTCCCCTGGGATGAACCAATTGTTCCTTCACTTTCTTTCTTTGTGTTACTAACCTGCTAGTTTCCTTTCCGGAGACCTATAGCAGTCTAGGTCAGTCAACATCTCTTCATCCAGAGCCCACCAGTACATCCGGTCAATCCAGTTCCACCATTCCAGTCACTGGATACATTGATCTGATGATCTGGTTTCCAATCCAGTCACATTCTTTACATGTATTCAGAGTCTTGGGTGTGCCCAGACCATAAAAACTGTGTTTCACACAGAGCACAATATCATCTATCTATCTGCCATCTATCTTTCATTCATCTCAAGTTCAGTTCTTCATTGTCTTCTGTGATCCAGCCATGTCTGTGATCATCATCATCCTTCTGTCCTGATCTGTGAAGAATCAAGTCCTGTGCTCATCAGCTGTGTCTGAAGCATAGGAGCTCTTCCTAATCATCATCCATTTCACCTCCTGTAAGTCCTGTGGTTCACTTCCATGGAGCTCTACTCTACAAATTCCCCCTGGGATGAACAAATCATCCCTTCATTTTCTTTCTTTGTGTTGCTGACCTGCTAGTTTCCTATCTGAAGACCCATAGCAGTCTAGGTCATTCAACCTCTCTTCACCGGGCTAGCCCAATACATAAGGAAGTACATAGAAGGCTGCACCATTTGTCAACAAAACAAAGCAAACACTCATCCTGTGACCCCCCCACTAACGCCAATTCAATCCTCATGTACTTGCCCATTCCAACAGATCTCATGTGATCTCATTATGGATCTCCCCTCTTCCTCTGGCTTTGATTCTCTATTGGTCATGGTCAACCACAGGCTTACTAAGGGGGTAATTCTCTGCCCCACCAAGAAGACTATCGCCATGGAGGGTGCTGCAACCCTCTTTTTCCACAAAGTATTCCTTAGGTTTGGACTTTATGACAAAATCATCTCAGACCAAGGGCTGCAGTTCACCTCTTCCTTCACAAAAGAGTTAAGTCATCTCTTGAACTATGACCTCTCCCTGTCCACCACTTATCATCTCCAGTTGGATGGCAAAACAGAATGTGTCAACCAGGAAGTTGAAATGTACCTCCGAATCTTCTGTGGTGCAAACCCTGGTTCCTGATTGGATCAGATTACTCACGCCAAATTTGCACACAATCACCGCCCCCACACTGTCACTGGCAAATTGCTGTTTTACCTCATAATGGGCTATAAACTCCATGCCTTACCCACTGTCCTGCCTGACTCTCCACTCCCTGCCATAGACCTCCAATTGAAGTCCTTGTCTGCAATGAGGGATGAAGACCTCATAGCCCATGAACTTGCACACCAAGTCATGGCATCACAAAATAAATGCTCCTTCACCCCATTCTCCAAGGGAGATAAGGTCTGGCTGGAAGCCAAAAACCTTCATTGCTCTGTTGCAAATCTGAAATTTGCACCCAAACAAGAAGGACCTTTTATGATTACAAAAGTCCTATCTCTGATCACGTATCAACACCATCTTCCACAAACATGGAAGATACACCCCATGTTCCATGCTTCCCTTCTTTCCCTATATAGAGAAAACATCATCCATGGCAAGAACTTCCCAAGACCTCCACTGAAAGTTATAGAGGGTGAGGAAGAGTATGAAATCAAGAAAATTTTAAAACACCATGATGTGCCATCTTCATGCACATTCCTGATCCATTGGAAGGGATATTCAGCTGAAGAAGATTCTTGGATCTCAGAACAGAACTTGAAACATTTCCAGTCCACCCTAGATAGATATAAAAAACTCCACCCCCTCACATTCCCTTCTCACACTCCCTCTGAAACACCATCTCCCAGAAACAAAAACCATCACAAAGAATAATGTCATGTCTCCATCTCCCTCCACCATTTTCTCTACCCTCATAGATACTGTCTTGTCTCCTTCATCTATCTCCCCCAGTACTATAGAACCTTCCTCCACTGTAGCCACCCCCGGCTGGACCACCACCACATTTTCCAATGGTGAGCCCACCCAAATCATCTCTGGGTCAGATGTACCTGCCTGGCACCATTTCCAGTTCAGTGATAACATTGTCACCCCCATCTCCACAGTCATCATACTGGCCATAGCTGCTGTTTCCCCTCAGCTGGTGACCTCAGTCACCATCCCTCCATTTGCCCATAACCTTTGTGGTGAACTTCCTGATGAAGCCTGCCTCAAATTGATGACCGAGTGGCTGACCAACTCCCATCTTTTCCCCACCATCTTGTCCCACCTTGACATTGGGTCTCCTCTGTACTCTCTCTACTGCAGTTTTCTCCAGTTACAATGCCTTTCCCTCATAGCAGAAGATCTCCTCCTTCCCAGTATTACTGACCACATTGCCTCTCACATTGGATGTCACCTCGGGGACATTCAAGAGGAACTGAAAGGCTTTCTACCAATGATGATGCATCAGTTAGAAATGGAGGAGTTTCTGACTGATGTCAATCAATACTTGAAGGACTTAGCCAAATCCTGGGTACCCCACACCCCATCCGCATCTTCTGAACTGCTGACTCTGGCAGAACTCACCACCATAGAGCATACAGAAGCATACTGGACTAGAAATGATGGAGCCACTCCCCTTCCTCCATCTCACCCCTGCTACCCTGAAGCCTGCTATTCTTGTCATTGTCTAGGTCACCAGCAGATCTTCTGTGAGAGATATGAGTGCCCTATTTGCCACAACTTTGCCCTGGGACATGCTCAGATGTGCTGTCCTTTTCACCAATGCCAACCAACCCCATCCTTGTCAAGCTTGCCACTGTCATCACACAGCTCAAGAGGCTCACCATCTAGATGTTGAGGCACTGGCCATCCTCTCAGCACTCCCTCATCCTGCAACAGACAAGGCACATTCGGACAATCACTTCTGATCCCTCTGCCTAGACAATCTGCTTCCCCTTGCCATCTGCCATCTGATGGAGATGAGAAATACACTGCAGAAGGAATGGCCAATATGACTGGCTTCCCTGGAGGTGGGCATTATCTCAATTTAAAAAAAAAAAGAGAAGAGAGTCCTTCATTGCAGTCTTGGACATACTAAGGGGGTAATGTTATAATCAGTCCCTTTCTCTCTTATTGCTTACATATGCATGGGTGTCAGTCCTGATCTGGATGTTCTTTTCTTTTCATTGCTGACTACCATACCCTGACTCATGGTCCAGTTTCCATTGCATTCTACATGATTCCATTTGCTCCATCAGTGACTCTTCCCATGCCTATATAAACCTGTCTCTCTGTAGTTGTATCTCTAAGCTAGACCTTCCTTTTGTGTGCCTCAATACACTAGGTCTTTGCTCCACCTTCCATCCTAAGTTTCTCGTCAGGAACCTACTTGCTCTCTGAGACTTCATAGCGCTCTTGAGGCTATGCTGTTCTAAGGAAAACATCTTGTTCACCTCAAGACAATTGATCTCAGAGGAAGTCTTCTCTTTGACAATTGATCATTGAGACTAAACAAGCAGAACATCTTGTTCTCCTAGAACCCTGAATTCCATCCTCAAAGAACATCTCGCCACATTCTTCTTTCTCCTAGCATTCCTAGACCCTCTTTAAGGGTATGCCTATCTCTACCCAAGGTAGTCATAACACAGAGTAAGTCAGAGGACCTTGAAGAAGTTATATATTTGACACCTTTCCTGCGGTCCTCTTCTTTTACTTTTCCTCTCTTTGAAATTCCCTTGGATTGAGATATACACTTGTATCCCTATTTCTTGCTTAGGACTTCATCTCAAGTCCTTTAGCTATTTTACAACAGGTATACTTTTCCAACTTTGAAAATGAAGAAATCATCAAGGTGTATCCATAATCATAGGGATGTGACAGGGGAATGTGATCAGATGCTTCTTTTATAAAGACATTAGAGAACTCAGTGTATTCAGGGGGCAAGGTGGTTTTTGGACTTGACCTTCTCAGCTGCAGCCACAAGCTCAGTGGTGGTGGTGACTCAATTGACAAATCTCCCATGTCAGAGGCTTTCACAAGGGGCAAAGTGGATTCCAAAGTGGGCTATATGATGGAGGTCAGTGAATTTCTTCATGACTGTAATGAGTTCAGACTCCTCATTCATCTGAAGATAGTTAAAGAGCCTTTTGTGATAGATCCAATAAACCATGATTTCCTTTGATGCAGCAGTGGAATAAAACTTGTTGTGTCATTTAAGGTCAGCAATGTGAGTCTTGTACAAGTCTTTTGACTTGTCAAGGAATTTGAAGATTGTACAGGTCTGTCTAGACCAGTCAATGAGGGGTTGACCACCTTAAGCCAAGGTGATCTGAGGACAACATTCTGTTATATGCAATCCATGACATAGAAAAGGATCTTTTTGATAATCTCTTCAATGTTGACAAAAAGTGTCATAGAGAAAGCTACCTTGCCTTTCTTATTTCAGGTCATGTCAAGATTGCAGACTTGAAATGGTTTCTCAAGTTGGGTGGTTGGGAGTCTGTTCTTTCAAACAAAGCCCCAGTTGATACAGTTGATATCTGCATCACTGTTGATCAGGGTGCAAGTTTCAACAGTTTTGAGAGTGTGTGAAGTTATGATGAGTTCAATGGGGATCTGCATAGATTTCATCATATGGAATACAGTTACAGGAGCACATACTGGGTAGAAGGTGGCAGATCTCAAGACTGTTCTCCATTCTAAAAATTCTTGGTATAGAAGCCAGTCATCCCTCTGACTACTTCTTTGTCATCTTTCTCACATTCTTTTAATGTGAAGAGATCCTTAGGGTCCTTCTTCATTGCCTTCTTAATGGAAGATTTCTAGAAATTCTCAAAGGTGGTGATACAGTTCTGTGCTGAGTGTCTTGGTTTCTGGCATTTAAAACAAAGTCCTTTCTTACAACAGCACTCCCATTCTTTGAAAGTTAGCTTCTGGGGTCAAGGGATAAAAACCATGTTGACATCCATTACATTTGGATCTCAGGGTGACTTAACTTCCCTCTGAATTCTCTCAAGTTCCAAAGACTCACCTTCAACCTCCAACCTCTGCTCTCCATTCTCCCTTCATAAATTCAAGACCACTGAACTCAAGTAAGGGCACACCACATATGGTGAAGCCAAGTCTCATCTGTACCTTTGCAACTCCAGTACCTTTGAAGTTACTCCAGAGTTGTACTTGACCTCTTCCAGCCTAAGTTTAACACGACTGCTTTATCCTCTCTAATAAATGATTTCTTAAACTTATCAATGAAGTCAAACCATTCTCCAAAGCTCTTATCAGTGATGGCCTTTCTTCTAAAGGTCTTTGCCCAGACTTGAGCAGACCTTCGTGTCATGTATGAGAGAATGAAGGCAACCTTCTTACTGTCACTTCAGTAGATGTCAGAGTTAACTAGGAGATAGGTTGAAACAACATCCAGCTACTCTTTGAAGTTGGTAGTATTGCCATCAATGGGTATCAGGGGATTGAGCTTGATCTCCATGGGCATAAAAGAAAACATAGCTTCAATAACTTCCCAGAGTGCAAGTGGATCTAGAGAGTTTTGAGAAAAGAAAATTCTCCTAGATTGTGGTATGGGTGTTGGCAATGGGGGAGTTGGCATCCAGGAAATGAATGCAGAGTGGGATATGTGATGGGCTAGGTCAAGGGTGACTTCTGTATCCTCCTTGGTTGATAGATATAGGTCATTGTTGTCAGAGGGGGTCTGAGCATGTGGAGACAACTCAGAGTCAGAGGGGTCATTGGGGTGAGAGTGCCAATGAGTGTCAATGGGGGGTCTAGATGGAATGTGGCTTACCAGGTGGTAGCCAATGAGAAAAGCTAGACCTTTTGTTATGCTTGCCTCAGGTAGAGGACAAGTGTAGCCCCTAAAGAGGATCTAGGGTAATAAAAACAAAGGAGAGTAGGGCAAGCCACTCTATGAGGATAAAGGACAAGGGTTCTGGATGAACAAGGCATTCTCCTTGCTCTGTCTCAACAATCAAACATCAAAGAGAACCAAGGAATCAGCAATCTAATGTCACTGAAAGGCAAGGGGTTCACTGAACAGCATAGCCTCAAGAACACTACAAAGTCTCAAAGAGTCAAGGAGTTTCTGGTGAGGGACTAAGGACTAGGGACAAGTGGTGAAGCTAAGACCCAGTGTATTGATGAAAAAAATATATACATAGCAAGATGAGTACAGTATATATAGGCATATGACAAGTTCAGGGTAGGCTAGAAAGAATTCACTGACTGAGCAAATGGAATCATGTAGAATGCAATGGGAATCAGACAAGTAGTCATGGTATCATAGTCAGTGATGAAAATAAAAGAACATCTGAGTTGGGACTTATGTATACCCATGCATATGGAGAAGACATGTGACAAGAGGAAAAAGGGGGCCAATCATAACAGTTCATTCCTAGTTGTGCTGTCCATGGAATTGGAGCTGCAGATTTACAATTGTAAAGGGCAGCAGATGATGGTACCCATTGCTCAACTCATCTTAAGCTAATTGTCATCTCAATGATGCCACACCCTTGTGACACAACCTCCACCCAGAGCTTATCTGCCCTTACCTCTACATCAGTGAAGTCTGCAGGGACTCCAAGTCTTTGTAGGCCAATAGCATTGCCATTTTTCAAGTCACAGTAGCTGAATCTGAATCCAAAAACAAGGTATGTGAAATATATGTGTTTGACAACAATTGATAAAATATATAAAGACATTCAATGGTATTGATGACTTCAGGGACATCTCTCCTGTGTGAACAAACACTCTTGATGAGCTTGATAAGTACTTGCAAAAACTAATTGAACAAGTCCAAGATCCACTTCAATGGTGGTTTAAAAACAAGTCCAGTTATCAAATGCTCTCCTGCATGGAATTGAACTACCTTAGCATACCTGGTGAGTTAAGACCAATAGTTTACTCTAAATATCAAGTACAATACTTACCAACTGTGTTGTAACAGTGACTTCAACTGCAGTTGAGCATGTGTTCTCACAGGGCTGGCAGCTCCTCCAATTCACATGGGCTCTCAATATGTTCACTCCAGTGCCTTCTATGCTACCATACAGTCCACCTGATGCTGCAAAGCTAAAAAATAACATGCAATAGGTTGTCTGGAAATTCTATCTGAGCTTTTCTATGCCTTAGTGCATGGATCCATCATGATCTTGTCTCCCTCAAAGATTTCATGACTGTTCTTTGTAATCATACATGAAAAAGAAACCATGGATGTGACTTAGTGTAGTGCTAGTACTTTACAGTTCTTGTCATGTCATCACAGTAGTTATCTACCCACATATGAACACTGACTGTCACAGTGTTGTGGTATTCCTTTGACACCATGGATAAAGGGCTAATACTGTGGGTGGGATGGGTTAATGTCAACCCATATCCTGCACAGGTACAGTGTTGGCAGGTATGGATGCAGTGTTGCCTGGAAAACCTGTGGTGTTACCTGTGGTGAACCCTAACTGTGGTGCAAGTGGGTAACAATTCAGTATGACATCCAACAGTTATCTATCTTCCCCATTTCTGTATATTCAGCACAGTACAGAATAACACCCTTTTATTTCTATGATTCTCAGCTGGGTCCTGCATCAAGGCTCATTTGTGCAGAAGTAGCTAAACTGGGCTGGATAGCTGAGAGAACAGCTCACTTTGTTTGTGTCTATGTCTGTATCACATGATATCTTCTGTGCCAATCAAGCCACAGTCAAGAAGGTAGACTTTGTTCAATTCTCAGGTAACCTGTCCACTGGCAGGTTGATGTCAGAATGGAACTGTTTTTAAATGAGCTATACCATTCAAAATAGACAACACCAGCATGTCACATCACTCCTGCATGCCAAAAGAATGTAGACAAGTTGGATAAAGAGAAAGTCCCATATGTATCTTCTCTCAGTCCAATCCAGAAGACACTGTCAACAGTCTCTTTCATACAGCCTATCAGATAGTTGGCTCATCAATGGCAACCAGCAGGTGGTACAACTGCTTGTCCATGTGGAAAGAAGAGATTTTAAGTGCATGAGAATGGGCAGGCAGGGTTATTTACACAGACAGAAATACTTTAAGTGGATAGATGAGTGAGTGAGGCTGAAGTCCATAGATTCAATTTTAAAGGGTAGTGCTGGAAATCTGTACAAATATGATCATGCTTGAGCATGAAATGTTGCCCCATTCTTCATGGCACCTCTGTTAGAGTCATGCAGGTGAACTCTGGTATAACTCCAGAACTCCGGAGCTATCAGTAGGATCTTGGCTTCACCTTGTGTGGTGCATCTCTGCCCAAGTCTCAGTGTTGTGGTCCTGTATTTGCAGAGAGTCAGAGATGCAGAGATGAGTTGGAGTGACTCAGAGGAGCATGAGGATTACTGTTGGGTTACAACAGGAGTCTGACATCAAGCTTGATATTGGAGTACATCTAGTCTATTCAATGTCACAACTGAAGTTGTCACAGAGGATTCATACACTATATATACTATGGATGAAACATAGCTGAAGCAGTGCACCAGATGTGCAGTTCACTGGAGCTGTGCTGCACAGAATCAGAGGAAGGTACAGAGCATGAGAACTAACTAAATAGGAAACAAGAGTATGATGTATCATATATACTAAGGTTTGAGGGTGCATAATTGGTGAGTTACCACTGGAGATACAAGTGGAGTTGATTCCAGAGAGACTGGAGTTGTCATAAATATGACAACTTCCAAGATCTGAGATGGACTTATCTATTCTGTGCTCATTTCAGTCACCTTTTCAAGTCATGCTGGATAGTGTTCGGTGAAAATGGAATATGCAAATCTGCACCTGCAAATTAGCATATGTATTTTACAGCTAATTAGCAGATAAATTCTGATGGAGGCTATAAAGGGTATTAAATAGGGTCAAATAAACATTGATGTAGCACATGCTAGTGGGATTGTGTCAAAAATATCACTCCCCTGAGATCCTCTGACTTATCCAGATCTGTTCTGCCACAACTTCAAAGCTTCTTCTACATGTCAAATATATAACTCCTTCAAGGTCCTTCAACTCACTCTGGACCTGCTCCACTGCAACTCCAAGTCTCTTTCTGCAAACTGCCACTCCTAACTCTGGAGTTGCTCAGAGTTGTCTACTACACTTAGTAATGTCTTTTCTTCTTCTTCAGACCTTCTACTTTCTATTCTGGACATTACATCAGAGTTACATCAGATTTCATGTGCTCTGATTTCCATCAGTATTTTAGTCAGCCTGCTTTGTCATTCCTTCCTCAGTTGTTCTGCCATCACTGTGCAACACTGAGGTTAGTTTTTAGCTACATCTAGCTCTTTCTTTTACTTATGTTTGTAGTCAGGATATCTCTATCCCTTCATAGTGCACACATTTTGTCACTACAAAGTACAACTCCTGACTCTGAAGTTATTCAGAGTTGATTCCATACTCAGTAACATCCTTTTTCACCTTCAGATCTCAGATTTCCTATTCTGAAAATTACACCAGAGTTACATCAGAGTTCATGTGCTCTGATCTTCATCACTATTTAATCTGTCTGCTTTCATCATTCCTTTCTTAGTTATTCTGCCACCACTGTGCAACAGCTGAGGTTAGTCTTTTAGCTACATCTAGCTCTCATTTTACTTATGTTGGTAGTCTGGGTATCTCTACCACTTAATAGATAAAATATAGTTATTCTGCCACCACTGTGCAACAGCTGAGTCTGGGTATCTCTATCCCTCCATAGTGCACAAATATTGTCAGATTGTGACATTATATAGAATGAAAACTAGTCTCAATTGAGGCATTTCATTTAAAGTAATTCTGCATTATTATCTGTCATATCATGCTGTTTATTCATTCTGTTGGTACTAGACCCATCACACCAAATATCATTTATCAGTCAATGTTGGATACATATACATACTTCACCAGTGTCCAGCCTGCTCCAAGATACATATTTGCCTCCTCAAACATATTTTCTTCATTCACTTCACCATGGACACTAGATCCAAAGAGAAACTATACTGCTTATCTAGACCAGTTACCACATTCTCTACCAGTTAAAAGCTTGGCTGAATCAGCATACAAAAATTTCAAGGTTAATGCAGAAGATGAAGAAGATCTGGACATTGAAGAAGCTGTTAACCATCAGCTAGATTGAATCCAGCTGGGTTACAGTAGAGATGGGCCTGTTTTACTTGCTGGGAGAGGTCCAGCAATTTGGACACCACAGAAACTGCCAACCTCAGTCCAATCCATTGTCCACTGGTGAGATATGGACAACACTATCAACAATCTCAAGCATCTAGCTTCCTAAAGAGATGTAATGCTCATCCTCTGAGGTAGCAGATGGTCCTACCAGTCAAGGACTGATAGGGAGAGAAAAGGTTATGGACCTTGGTGGAAGAACTCACCAAGGGTAAACAGAGTGCAAAGTAGAGGGTCTTTGAGTAAGACAGAGAAGGAGGGGACTTGACTTTGACTGTCTGAGTTGGATGAGATTCTACCTGGAGAGTGACCATGAGAGAGCTCTCCCTACATACTTTACAAGACTGTTTGTCTCTGTATAGATCTCTATCATATAAGGATAGGTAAGAGTCATGAAACATGACTGGAGAACTGAAATTATCAGTAGGATAAAGATACTAACCAATGGCATAAGTATCTCATAACTATAGTGAATGATAAAACAACATGAGAGTGTAAACTGATGATCATGTGGTCATGATCTAGAACCTTGGTTATGTAATGAACAGCAGAAAGCAAATATCAAGTTTCAACACTTCCTCCCTCAATAATGAAGACAAGTGGTTTGATGTCAGAATAAGTGTGCTATGGAGGGGTAGAGATACTTAGACTCAGTGTTGCACAGTAGTGACAGAACAACTGTGTACTTACCTATGGAGGGGTAGAGATACCCAGACTATAGACATAAGTAAAAGAAGAGCTAGATGTAGCTAAGAAAACTAACCTCAGTGTTGCACAGTAGTGGCAGAGCAACTGAGGGAGGGATGACAAAAGCAGACTGTCTAAATAGTAATGGAGATCAGAGCACATGAACTCCAATGTAACTCCAATGTAATGTCCAGAATATGATATATGAGATCCAAAGGAAGAAAAGGACCTTACTTAGTGAAACAGCCAACTCCAACATGCTCCAGAGCAGAGTTGAGGGACTTGGTGCATGTCAGCCTCAGAGTTGTGAAGATGGACCTCAGAGGAAGTCAGAGGTCAGAGGAGATATATTTTGACATTTGGTTCCTTCACCTCCCAGATGTGCACCTCCACAGCCCTATCCATTTGAGCTTGCAAAGTTCACATCCAACCCTGATCATGTTGACTCAGGCTCAGATGATTTGGATGTCAAGTCTGCAGAGAATCACAAGTGCACTTTAATTCTTCTGACATCATTTTTCAGCAGGATAATGATCCCAAGCATACCTGCAAAAGAGTCAAATTGATAACACCACATGCTGGCTGGATATAAAGCACCAACCCCACATGTGGCCCAGAAAGTTACACACAGTACCTTCACTGTGGATGGTCATGCTGATCTAGATCTTGAATTACCAATCTTTCATGATGTACTTGACAATGCCACTCAATCCAATGATCAATTATGTAGTTATCACTGGTTCAGAAATCAAGATCTTGACTGCCACTGCTGGTTTGGTTTCAAAAGATATTCCAGACATCTCCAATTGTCAGAAGTGGTAGCTATGTAGTACATCAAATTGACTGTATTTGACCATGAAGGGAAATTTACATGCTAATTAGCATCAATTTGGCAGGATCTTAATTAGCATGGATTAGCATATGTAGGTGAAATTGACCATAGAGGGCAAATTCATTTGGATTAAAGATTCTTTATACATGACTGATCAGTCAGCATTGTCATCTGTATGCCATGCCATGCCTGCCATCTGTGCCACCTCCTTTTTTCCTACTCTGACCAGCAAGACAATAGAGGGCCTTCATACTACACCATCATCTCATCCCTCTCATTGCCTTGCCAGTGTTGAGATTCTGTGAATCAAACACTAGGTCTTGTGCTCTGTTAATACAGGCAGACCATAGTAATAATACACTGTTCATGTTACTAAAGACATAGGTCAAATATTAAGCTTGACTGATACATCAATCAAACTTAATTAAAGTGTAAACTTAATTACACTTCAGGATCAACCACATGACAATCCAGATGCAGTCTTTATAACCCAGCAATGATGTCATCACTCTGGAGCTTTCCTAGCTCCATAACTGCTGTGTTGGGTCAACCCAGACTCAACTCTACCTATTTCAAATAAGTGGAGCAGCATGACAGATTCTATGATGTCATTCTGACATCATCAACCTTGTTCTAGCTATATCACATACAGTGACCTCCAAAACCATTGCAATGTTTGACTTCAACTCAGTGCATGAAGTGCCCTGCAATATTCCGTAGGAATTCCGCTTAGCTTTGGTGGGACCAAACAAAGTACAAACTCCTGGCTACAAATGGGCCTCTGGGTCATGTGATTCGACCCCCAGGCTGGGAAGATATGACCATATTAAATCAACAATACCATTGCAACAGTTTTGCATCTTTTATGAGGTGAAGCAGAATCACATTGAAATAAGATGATATTTGGTCTCAATTACACAGACAAACAAAGATATACATATAAAGAATATGTCTGAGTTTGAATTAGTTCACACACTTCTTTGCTTTCAACTTTTACCATAATGAGATCCCTCTCTGCTACTCAAAAGGTCAATATTCTCTCTATGCTTGATGCTGGCCAATCTGCCCACTCAATTGCTTCTGCTACTGGTTTTCATATGTCTACCATATCTAGACTTCACTCCAAAGAGCTTCCTGAGCTTCAAAAATCTACTGGAGGTTGCCCATCTAAGCTTTCTCCCACCAATATGTGCCATGCTATTCATCTAATCTCTTCTGGAAAAGCAGAGAATGCTGTTCAAGTGACCAAAGCTCTTACCCAGCTTGTCCAGGAGCCTCTATCTACTACCACAGTGTGTCACCACTTGAAGAAAAGTGGTATGAAGGCTGTAGTCAAGTCCAAACGCCCCCTTCTCTTGGCCAGGCATCATAAAGCTTGTTTGGATTTTGCCTATGCTCATAAAGATTGGACTATTGATGATTGGAAGAAGGTCATATGGTCTGATGAGACCAAGATCAATCGCCTGGGTTCAGATGGGCACAAATGGACTTGGAAACAGTCAGGAGAAGGGCTTAGTAATAGGCTGGTTGAGGGAACAGTCAAGTTTGGAGGTGGTTCTGTGATGATGTGGGGTTGCATGGGTTGGGATGGCATTGTATATGCTACCAAGATTGATGGTAGGATGGATGGGGACCTATACATTCAAATTTTGAAGGATGAACTGCAACAAACCATGCAATTCTATGGTCTTAATTTTCCTAACATCATCTTTCAACAGAACAATGACCCCAAGCATACTTGCAAAAAGTTGAGGAGTGGTTAGAGGAGCAGGATTTCAGGACTATGGTATGGCCTGCACAGTCTCCTGACCTTAACCCCATTGAGCACATCTGGAGTTATCTGAAAAGGAGGCTGGCAGAGCATGAGCACCCCCTTAAAGGACTTTTGGAGTTGTGGGAGAGGATTCAGGAGGAATGGGATAAAATACCAGCTGAGGAGTGTCAAAAACTGATTGAGAGTATGCCCAGAAGGATTGAGGCAGTGATCAAGGCAAAAGGAGGCTATACCAAGTACTAAATATCCCCCTAATAATAAAGATGCAAAACTGTTGCAATGGTATTATTGATTTAATATGGTCATATCTTCACAGCCTGTGGGTCAAATCACATGACCCAGAGGCCCATTTGTAGCTAGGAGTTTGTACTTTGTTTGGTCCCACAAAAGCTAAGCGGAATTCCCACGGAATATTGCAGGGCACTTCATGCACTGAGTTGAAGGCAAACATTGCAATGGTTTTGGAGGTTACTGTATCGGATCGGCTTCACCCTGAACTGCATTATGACAATGCTGGTAATCTGTTCGTTTGTGATGAGAATGGGACTTGGATGCCACATTGTGGATTTGCCTTGGTCAGTAAATTCATCAAACTAGATCCTATCTAACAGTCTTTGATGACACACACAGCCACTTTCTCAGTCTGCTCGCCAGTCTGATAACTCTACACTTGGAAATTGGGGCACAGATGGGTCAGTTCATGTTATGGAGGTATGAAGTTGATTACATGCCAAGCCTGAGTTCATATTAATGTATGTCCTGCAGCACATACTGCATACCGGCAGTGCTGCAAGTTCTTGTACCCAGATGGTGGATGGTATCATGCCATATCCAATGGATCATGCTGTAGCATGCCCCTCAACACCACATCCTTTGCATCAGCTTGATGCAGTGAATATTGCTCTTCCCGAGGAACACGATGATGATCTGGTCATACTGCATGTTATTGCTGAATCCCAGGGGTATGTTCGGTCATCAAAAATAGCAGGGGCACACCATACTAGTATGGGAAAAGGTAAGAGTGAGAAAGCAAGGGGCAAGGAAAAGGAAAATGTAGATGGTACCATCGAGAAGCCAAGAAAATGGGGTGCTCATGTAATCAAGCTGGATGATGACAATGGTGATCATCGGAAGACAAAGTGAGGCTGCCCACAGGGCGCCAATAACTATTCAGTTGAGAATACCAACATTCTCCTTAACATAGTTGAAGAAGACCTACCACTAGGTCAGCAGGGATGGGCTATGGTCACTACCAAGTACAACAAATGGGCGACACGGTCTGGTTGACCAATTCACAAACAAACCTCCCTTGAAACTAACTTCAAACAAGTAAGCTCCCTGTCACATCAAAATATTGTGCTAATAATTGACCCTGCTAGCTGGTGAAGACAATGAAGTCAACTGGGATAGGTATCTGTCCTCCTGAAGTCAAATGTGCCCACCATATTGACGAGTTGATCAACAAGTGAGCTGGGACACAAGATCTCACTAACAGTGATTTTGATGACCAGGCTGGTCGTGAAGTTATATCAAGTGGTGATGAAACTCAACATCCCAAACCTCATGTAGCAGTCATGTGGTCATCCTGCAATGAAGCACCTGCCCCTCGTTGATCCACTCATGGTACCACAGCAAATGAACTGCTCAACTCACTGTCTCTTGCACTTGACCACACAGTTCAATGTGCCCATGATGAGGAATGAGCAAGTCATTCCCTTGTGAACACACAGGTTCTAACACTTTCCCAGCAATTGCAGGATGTGCACGCAACAAATGACAAGCTGCGTGGACAGTTATTCAATCTGCATAACAGCCTGTATGAGACTCAGAGAGTGGCCGATCAAGCAGAGATGTGGCTGGAAATGATGCGCTCAAGGCCTGGTCTGAGTTATCAGGTTCCACCAAGGCTCCATGACAAGCCAAAGTGACAATACTATTGGTGGTTCCCTGATGGAGGAGAAGCACTTGCATGGCTGTCAGATAATGACGAGGAAGCACTGGATTCATTTGATTCAAATGAGATCTCCTACATGCCTGAACCTGAAGATGGAAAAGGTAGTTGTGATGACATTGGTGCATCATATTATTTTTGTTGTTGAGCACTTAACTGATTGCTACTCAGAAGTCAATGATCACATTGAAAAATGTTCCTAGACTCGAAGGCCCAGGAATTTGATTCTCTAACTCAGGACTTTACAAGTAGTAGTAATTACTTGTATTCCAGCATTACATGAAATCATGATATCCAATCTCACTGTCTCTGTTCTGAAAACAACATTTCTTTGAACCGTATAGATTTAGCAGAATATTTTATTCCTGTGCTGTGGACTGATGACCAGAATATTTCATTATAGTAAATTAATTTGAAATATGATTCAAAGGCCAATTTATTCTATTCTACAAGAATAGTGGCTACAGAAAGTTACCCACTTATTTGAGCATCATGCTGTAATTCATTATCTGGTAAATAACATAAGAATATGACAGCTTCTGATAGATGCTATGCCTTGACCCTGAATGATGATGTAAATTATATAATTCTAGGGTGTGTAAATAATACTCATCCCACTCAGTTAATCAATATCATGATGAAGTCCATTTTTACCTCTATTAAAGCTAATATTCTCTCCCTTGCTGAATCTGGTCTCTCTATTCATCTGATCTCCTTTCAAACTATGTTGGAGAAGTATACTGTGGTAATAGTCATCAAATAATACCTTCTAGAGAAGGAAAACATCAAGCTAAGGTGTTTTTCCAAGGTTTCCTCTACTGATAAGAAAAGGATTATTTCTAGTATTATCACTGGGAAAGTGGAAAATGCTGTTCAAGCAACCCATCTTATCAATTCTGCCCTCCCCTCTCCTATCTAATCCCAAACTGTTCACAATGTCCTCAAGTCTGCTTTCTTGAAGGCTGTGGTCAAGTAGAAAAAGCCTTTTCTATCTGTCAAACATAGAAAGCAGAGGCTAGCCTTTGCTCTGAAGTATCAAAACTGGACTGTAGAGGACTAGACTAGGGTTATTTGATCAGATAAAACCAGGATTTACAGGATTGTATTGAATGAAATATGTATGAAAAATGGCAGGTAAACCTTTACAGGACAGAAAGGTATGGGAAATGGTACAGATTGGAGAAGGTTCCTTAATGGTTTTGGAATGTATGGGCTGGAATGGTGTTGGAATCTTGGCAGGGGAAGAGAGCAAGATGAATGCTAAGCAGCATGTCTCCATTTTGAAGGGTAATCTGCTTCATAGCATGCAAAACTCTGGTATTTCTAAGGAAGACATTATCTTTCTACAGGATAATGACCCCAAGCACTCCTCCAAAAGAGCTCCGGAATGGCTTGAATCTCATGGAATCAAGCTTCTGGATTGGTCCCCACAATCTCCAGACATTAGCTCTATTGAACATGTCTGGCAAATACTGAAACAAAAGCTCAACAACTATTTAAGACAAGCTAGCAGAGTATGGGAATCTTGGAAGAGGATTGCAGTGGAGTGGAGTGTGATTGGGGCTGAGAATGTCAAATATTGATAGAAAGTATACCCAGAAGGCTAGAGGTAGCGATTAAGGATATATGAAGAGACACTAGGTACTAAAAGTATAAAATTGGGATGATGCTCAAATAAGTGTCCCAATGACATGTCATTTTAAAATGGCTGTATCCCAGTGGCATGACAACCAAATCACATGATCCAAATGGGGTTAGCAAGCCCAGAGCATATACTACCTTCGGTCCTGCAATTGTTTAGCCTTGTTTGGTTTTCTTCACTGGAAATTAACCAGTCATCATGATATGGTCAATCCTTGTGAAGTGTAATTAGATTATACTTTGATTAGGCTTGACTCATGCATGAGTCAAGCCTAATGCTCAACCTATCTCTTTAGTTACATAAATAGTGTATTGTCACTACAGTCTGCCTGTATTAACAGAGCACAAGACCTAGTGTTTAATCCACAGAATCTCGGCATGATAATCCCATGTTCTGTTACAGTCACTTCCACATCCTTCTAACACTTCTGACACTTCCAAGCTTGAAATCTCAGAACATCAGAACATTGAAGCCAGAGGATTGGTTTGTAATAGCTGCATCATCAGGGCTTTCAATAATATCAAGCATGGTGAGTAATTCCCTGAATAGTTCATGCCATTCATTTTCCAAACAATCCTCCTCTGAATCTGATTCATTGGAGTCATTAAGAGCAATAAACATGATAGGAGGGATTGACTTCATGATGTCATTAGATTTGCAACACTAAGGCTTCTGATGAGGGTTGGTGCTGGATTGCTGATCATACAAGTTGGGCATGCACTCACCATGTGTCATCACTGTGCTCATCTATCCAATCAGGTTTGTTTTTGTGGTTCAAAGTTTCTAATTTCAATGCTAACGTGGTGAAACTATCCCATAAACACTACACTTTGTAACTGATGTATGTACATAGCCACTGCCAGTGCAATGATTGACACTTCTGCTGAGAGGCCAAAAATGCCTTCTTCATACATATTGCTCAATCTAGTATTGCACACATGATCATGTCAGCAAATACTGTGAGCCCAAACCTGAGACCTGAGGAAATAAATCATGGATTGCATTCTTAGATGGGAATATAAGTTCAGAGTGTGAACTTCGCCAGTCCTTGATTTACAGGTTCATTCCAACTTCTTCAAGTGGATTCATGATTTGGCTGTAAAGTACAGGGATGGAAGGAAGCAACTATTGTACCACAAAGACTAGGCCAATACCATAGTGTCACCTGAATAAGTTTATCTAAGATGTAGTCCAATGCAACACAACCTTCTTCAGTCTGGCCAGAAGTCACTTTTGGAGATCCCCATCAGCAAGTCTGTGATACTTTCTTCCAGTGTCACATGACAGCCTGAAGCAGATCATCATTCAAGCCCTTGTGCACTAGTATTGCCAAGACTAGAAAACTACATGGGTATACCTGCTGGCACACACATCAACATCCCATCAATGTCATGTTCATGTTGTGGTTGCAGTTGTGATCCACACATCATGATGCTGTGGTGGTGTCACCAGTATGTCACTTTCATCACATCATGGTTGCTGTCATGCTGCCATTGTCACATTGGTGTTGTCACTGGTGTGTCACTGTCCTGTCATTGTCATTGTATCATAGTTGCAGCAGGGCAACACAGCATGATGATGATGACAATGACATGATGATTGTGCTGCAGTGACTGTCATGTTGTCATCATCACCATTGAGATGGTGTGATGTGTGTGCCACAGGTGAGTATGGCAGTATGACAGCAAGAGGGCACACAGGCATGAAGGCAGGGGGTGTCATATCCATGACAACTCCGGTCCCTCCAGAACCAACTCCACTCACATCTCTGGTGATAACTCATCAATTATGCACTCTCGTCCCCTTGGACCTCAGTATATATGATACATCATCTCTTTGTTCCTTATTTAGTTAGTTCACATGCTCTGTACCTTCCCCGACCCTGTGCAGCACAGCTCCGGTTATCTTTCCTCTGATCTCCATCTTACCAATCAGATACGTACATACTTACTCATTCAATTCCCCCATAGTATATATAGTGTACAAACCCTCTGTAACGACTTCAGTCGTGATATCAAATAGACTAGACGTCCTCCGATACTCAGCTTGATGCCAGACTTCTGTTGTAACCCAACGGTGTAGGAAAGTGTAGTTTCCTACAGTGATATCCGGTCATTCCTAGCCATCTCTAGTCCCTATCCTGCGCTCTAGTCGATCCGAGACCGCTCCGTGCTGCTG
>JBBPTO010000656.1:0-24948 GCA_038094155.1 Pulveroboletus cf. aberrans
GCTGTCTTCCATACCATCTCTGATGACTTACTCATCAAGAGTTCTCGAAGAGGTTTGCATGTGCGCGCAAGGTTAAGCAAATCAAGTGGTTGGATGTGTGCTGCGATCTGTCATCATCACGCCCGTTACAACTCACAACTATCAAAGGCGGGGGACGTTACACACCAAGAACAATACGTCCAGATTCAGGCGACGTGGTTCACCCGACTTGCCTTGTCGACATTTTGTGGGTGGTGACGTGGCGGCTAATTGGGTTTGCCTGGTCTCCATTCTTCTTGTGGCGGCTCCCGTCAGCACCATCTTTCGAGATGGTGAGAAAGAGATGCTATCGTGTCATGTTGCCTTTATGGAAATGTGTGGCGGCGGTGTTTTTCGCTGCTTACCAGGAGGAATGGTGTCGAGCAGGTCACTGGAAATCAACCAACTGATTCCAGGTCGAGTGGAAAAGGAGTCCAATCGGGCGCAAATGGTCCGGTAAGATGACAAGCGATGACACCGCGATGACACCTTTTCATCCATGAACTTATCAGATATGATTTTCGGAATCAAAGGACACACCAGCTGGATCATCTCACGACAAAACATAATGCACATCCACCACATTTAGTGAATCGACAGGCGCTCTGTTTCTCTGGCAGTTTTCACTTGTCTGTAAGCAATCTGGGGCCACATGATATTGAAGAGGCCGAGTAATTCACATACCAGACACAGTATTCTGTTCTTCCCGCAAGCAACTTAGTATACGTCCTGCAAGGCCTCGTCGAGTGTAATTGATAGCAAACCCTTTCCTGGCGGCATGCGTACCTCAGTGCGTGTTGTCATTGTTCTGCGACTCGGACAACTATTTGATGTGTCGCTGAAGTGGGCATTGGCACGAATCCCCCAGGTGCATGTTCCCCTGAAGAATTCGATCTGTACCAATGTCTTCTATTGTCCAACCCACTGCAATGCCGGTACGCCTCCTAGTATTGACAAGCTAATGACGACAAGGGCATACCTTCGGGTGACGGTGAGAGTCACAGCCAGATATGCCGCACAAGTGATGAGGGTAGTAAAATGATCCACATGCGCCAGGCAGAATACCTTCCAGAGTCGCCGACCATTGTGCTCATCGCTCAGCACTTGGTGTACTGCTTTAAGTTTAATCTTCTGTTTTCTGATTCCTGAACCTCGAAGAGTCAGAACGATCTACCACTTATTGGCATGTTAATAACACTATTGATTAATTTCTATTTATCACGTGACCGCGTGGATTGAAGACCCCTATCTGGACCGTGGGCCAACTCGAAGCAGAAATTCTTATAGAAATAATACATAAACCCAAGAAGCGTTGATACTGCACATCATCCGTCGATTTAGACAGATCCTGACTTATGTGACGGGTAGCTGCCAACAGTGGTGTGCATGGGATTCTTGATTGCCACCTGCCCCTCTTCGACTATCTCCACCACACATTGCTGAGATCTGCATAATGCACGCCTGCCTCAGCGTCAACGACCCCATGGCTGTATCCGCATGCATTGATGAGCCTCACCTAAGAAAGGAGCAATGAAAAGGGCTCACCGATCCAGCAGGTGCGACATAGCAGTGCTGGTAAGCAACGCGCTTCCTATGCTAGCACGGCACAACAAGCACCGCACCCACCCAGAGGAAACTTCTTTCTTCACAGAGAGCTCGGCAGCCCGGTTGGTATCCGCGGCCACCCATCGTGACTTGACAGACAACGCTGTGTTCCCGTTTGGATGAAAGAAACGAGCATGTCGCAGCTATGCAAGCTTAGACTTCAAACATCGGTCTACCGGAGGAAAGGAGAACGTACTGCATCCCTCCAACTCCTAGTGGCATTCTCAGGATACTGATCTTTGCAAACCGCACACTTCAACCATGCGTTCCGGCGGTCCATGTCGTCGACCGTGGCCACGTTTGGATCCAACCCACATGCGCGGACTATGTGGGGTGCATCTTCCAAAAGTTGGACACCGACTCGTTCCTCGATGGTGAGTTCCGAGGGATCTCTACCACTGATCGGGAATGCGCAATATTTCATGAAGTACAGCACTTCGGGATATGCGCAAATGATTCGATTTGGATATGTAATAAAGACCGCACTAGCCAAAGATAATCTTTGGATGGTTGCCTTGAATGATGTGGTATGAATTTTGCCGTTTGCTGACATCGCCCGCCTCTTGGAAGTGGCCTGAGGGGACAAATAGGATGGGATTTTGACCAGTTCTGCGAGTTCAGAATGGAGCTTCTCTTTCCACCCGTCGACCATACTAGGAAGCTGGTCCAACGCGGGCTCAAACGAAATGTCACGCGTTGGCGTTTCTTCCGGAAGCCTGATAATGTCTCGGAAGGAAGGAAACCCAGCCAGTTCGTCCGCGTGCGGAAGAATGTCGAAGGTTGGTGTGTCCGGAGACGCTACGTAGCCACCGTATCTGATTTTTAGCAACTCTCGACGTGGCCCGTAAACAGTCTTATCCAGACGCAGCAACCTGAAATTATTCATAGTTTCACGCAACTCGGGCCACATCAATGCCCATTCTGCCGAATAGAAGACCGTTAATCGACAGCTAATGAGGCGTATCTCGTACGGTGAAAACCGACCTTTGTCACTGAGTTGCTTGGATGTCTTGAAAATGGACCCGTGGGCGTTTCGAATTGCGTACTGACCAAAGTGATCAATCTCACGTTTGAACCCGTGCACTTGCAGAAGCTCAAAAATTCTGTACCGACTCAATGAAAAATCTCATGTATCAGAAGAAAAAACCAACGTTTTTTGTCGCACTTCCCGACGCACTTCCAAGGCATATCGACGTTCTGATGCTACATCGCTCTGCCAAGTCTCGCATCGACTTGCATGCTGTTGGAAACTTCTGAGGAAGACGAATGGGACAGCGTGAACTGAGCTAACCTGTTCCAGAGCGATACACCGAGTCTTCTTCTCGCATAAAAATTGTTTCTTGTCCGTGGAGCAATCATACTCGCTCAAGAACAACTCCATCTGCTCTTTATCGACACACATTATTGTCTCTATAATATGGAACATCAACAGGTAAGTTCGACAAAGCAAGCAAAAACAACGAGCATGCGACACACCGTTATCTATTGTGACAAAATCTGCCGGAAGTACATCGTTATTGCGAATGATATCATTGCAGCAATAGATAGGGAAAAGGCTGTCTCAGTGTCAGTCAGAAACCCCCGATCCAAGGCCTGGGAATCTTACTGTTCATTCCGGCAGTCTGGGCAGTACCTACGACGCGTTCTCCAGAGGATCGTGGTTGTATACTTTCCACATCCCTGTCATAATAGTGAGAGCGCGTCAGTATATCAGGAGAACCAATACGTACGTGACAACGGTTGTGAAAGACGAGGTTCGCATATTCAGGTTCCGTTAAGTCAGCTGGACGATCAGGTAGACCTTTAACTTGGCCACGAGCAACCTTCCAGATAAATTCGGACGACTTTCCCATCAAGAGCTCCCGAAGGGACTTGCACGTACGCGCAAGATTAAGCAAGTCGATCGGGTGAATGTATGCGGCAATCTGTTAACGTCAGTGCTGAACTATCAAGGGTAAAACACGTCGCATACGAGGAACAACACATCAAGGTTCAATTGGCATAGTTCACTTGGCTTCCCTCGCCGCCGCCTCTTGGGGGCATTTGACCCATCACTACGCTGTTTCTTGTTTGGGGACAGTCGGAGGGCAATGCTCTGCGGCAACACTACGTTGTCATCATCAACTTGACCGTTCTCGATTCGTTTCGCTGCCGCTCTGGTCTGGACCATGGTTACAAAAAAAGGGGGCACTGGCGCGTCGCTCCTTTATGTACGTTTGTGACGGGCTGTGTGACAACAACTTACGCTGATTGTCTCCCCTATCATCGAAGTCGGAGTCAACTTACATAAATAGTCTCCAATGCTTAGAATTCGAATGTGTTAGCCAATGTTACTATATGGTCGTGTGTCATCACACAGGCAGGCTTATTCCTCCCAGCCTCATGGAGCCCCACTCCTCTAAATGCTCTCTCGGCGACTACCAGCCTGGAATTCACGACCCCAGGTCAGAACCTGGGGGAAGAAACATTAGATCATTGCGACGACGTTGACAACCCACACTCAGGGTCGTCATCGAGGACCTTGACGAGAAAGAACTTCAGGCTGAAGAGCAGGCGGACGCTCAGTGACAACATGAACACGAACGAAAATTGGAAACAATGGGGATGGTGGCGGAAGCAAAGAAAACGGAACATAGAAAGCAGATGGTCGAACTAGAGCTTCGTAACTGCTGTTGGGGACCGAGTTACAGCGATTCAAAGATGAGGAACTGATCCTGAAGAAGGGGGTGGCAAACGGCGCTGAGGGTAATCACCATCAAGAATGACCTGCCCCGGGCGCTTGTCGTATTCACTCTGTCATACTAAGCTACTTCAGGCTCGATCATCTGTTGTTGGGCATGTAAGTATCTTGGTCGTCGTCCTGCTCGGTGCTGGTTTGGTGCGCCAGTCTGGAGTGCCCCTGACCTCATCATCATCGTTCCGGAAGTTGGCATGTTGAACTTGAATGGGTGCTAACTGACGACTGCCTCATCCTAAACTTTGCGTGGGTCAGCTTACTTCACTCATGACACCATGAAGAACCAAATACCACAAGACATCCTCGACCAATTCCCGACCATCAACTCTGCCCCAGGTCGAAATCACACCGAAGAGTTCGCCAAGTTCGTCTTCCCGGACTACCCCAACATCCCTGGCGATGACGAGGAGGTGCTAGCCGACTCGCTTCTGATGTGCTTGCTGAGAGCGAATCTCCCATCCATGCGCTCCCCGTCCGATCCCGACATAAGGTGGTCTCAGCAACGAGACCTCGGAGGCGCAAGACCTCACCCATACGCTACGTCCGCGGAAACTGGAGACTCGCTCGTTAACGGTACGTTCAATTGGACTTATTTGGGTAATGGTTCTCAGCATGACGTTGTGTCGTTCCTGGTCCTCCTGACCTCCTACATGACCCTTTGCATGCGACTTGCTTGCGTCTACTGCAATCACTTTGGCCACATCGCATTCGTCTCGACACCTCATGATCGTATCTGGAAGACCGCATACACAACCTCAAAGTCGACTCTGAAAGGTTGATCGCTAAAGAATGGCGTCGAAAGATCGCAGCGAATCAAGTCGAGCGCGACTTACAATGTCGATCATACGCGTTAAATATGCGCACAACCAGCTCCAGCGCCAAGACGAGCTCAAGATGGAGGCGATGAAAACGAAAAGAGAGCTGAGATGGAAAAAGAGTGTATCCCAGTTCAGCTTCGGACGTTAGAGCTAGAGGTCAAGCTTCAGAAGCTCAAAAATCACCATCTGCGCGAGACGTTAAGACACATTTCGGAGGCTGGAGTCAATCACGATGAAGGACATCGCGTTGGGTCCTAGATGGAGGTCACTTGTTTTCTTTTCTTTCAGGTGGCATGGATCTTCTCCATCACATTATACAGGTGGTTTTCTCCATATACATCGGCTACTCAAATACCTCTTCCCAAATGTAAAGAGCTACCCTCACATTTACGGAACGAGCCATGTAAAACAATGAATGGTGAAATTTCCCCGGCACGGTATAGTATTCTGCAAAGAGTCCAATGTGCATTAGCTGATGATTATCTGGCGAGTACTTTTCCCTGGCCTTCCTGACATTTCCGTTTGCTATCACAGGCTAGCGTATTACTCCCGGCCAATCTCGCGGAATCCCACTCCCTTGAAGTCTCGCAACTCTAATTCCTGCGCACCATCCCTAATAACTTGGAGAAAGCAGTGTCCTACAGTGGTGACTTGTGCGTAAGATCGGCCTCGAGGACCTCGACGAGACGGAATACGTTGTCCGAATCCATTCTCTGTGCCCACACAACTTGATCCTTTCTTTGTCAGCGCACCATCTCGCTGTGGCAGTTGCCCCGCTTCCTTCCCTCTCTTCAATGCCGTATTTGTCTACTCTAGGTGCGATCTTTCGGACTCCATCTCCACTTGTCGTTTAATTGTCTGCTTTGGTCCCCCAACATGTCTACGTGCGGTAGCTAGCCATTCCTCTGATCATCTTGGCACCTGTATCTGGTGCCCAGCATTAGAAAGAGAAACTCGCCTCCCTATCCTGGCACTGCAAGCCACGCTCAAACTCGGACGGTATGTTCGAATCCGTTTGATGGTGCACAACGACTCTCGCTGATTCATCTTCAAGTTCCCTCCGAGTCCACCGGCATCATGATCCCTTCCATCCACGTTATTCTGCACTGACATGTCCACCGCCGTCAGGACGTGCACATCGTAGTAGAGGATCCTGTTTTCAACGTCCTCGTCGCCTCCATGAAATCATTCGGGGACCCAAAAGCCAAAGAGAAGAAAATCTGAGTTGAGCGCGACTTTCAACGCTCCCCAAGATTGAAAAGCTGGTGACCAAGCGATCAGCGCCAAAACAAGGAGTCAGAGTCTATGTGGTTGGAGCACGGGAAGCAGAAGTATGGGTTTCGCAGACTTGAGCTGGAGATCGAGTGACAACGACCCATGTACGAGGAATTGACCATGAAGTAGTAATTCAATGCAAGTGGAGAGGGTATTGCACTTGTTCGATCCATCCGTACTGTCATAATTATGTTATCTTTCTACAGGATCATCAGGAATCGACTGTACGCTTGCAGATGACTGCTCGCACTACCGGCGGGCAAGCTGTTTTCTTCAGGAAGTCCGAAAATTGAACACAAACGCAATGGAGGCCCTGCCACATACCACACGCCACCAGCTCGAAACGAGCGTTGAAAGCCAATGAACCGCCTTCACATGAACTAGATGGAAACACAAGGTAGACTGGGTTCTTGCACGTCAATCTTCCCGCGTTTCTACCAAAAAATCTGATTCCTCTCGGTTAAAATCAGCACTCGCTGGGGGAATGATTATACTCTTGCATGCGTTAGCCAACCTACATTTGAATGCGAAGTAATCCAATCACGACGGGTGGATTGAGAACAGAAAAGGCGAAACTATCTTCCACTTGCAACGCTTTCCGCGGCTAAAATTTATGGCTGATGCAAATCCGGCCGCAAGAACAGATACAAAAGTGGTGTCCAACGGTCAACCTACTAGTCGAGGTTGATTAAGAAACAAGCATACCGTGTGAGATGCAATGCCCCAGGCACAGTTGTATTCCTCTGTACCACCAAGGGACTATGTACGTGCTTGTTACAAGCACGAAATGGAAGACGTTCATATCCGAGTTTCGTCGAGCCCTTGACTTGGCGGCCAACGACCTTCCAGTAGACCTCATCGAGGTGTTGGAGCGTACCCGTAGGGCTGAGTTGCCATATACAGGGGCCTGTTACATGCGTCCCTCGAAAGACGAAGCGAACGACACACGAGCTGAAACTATACGTCGAGGCTCATTTCCTGGCTTTCCCGTGCACAGTGATATTTAGATGGCACCGTTCTTATACTTAGCGACCTACCGCGAGTTGGGGAAAACCCGAAGAGGATTTGTCCGAGTCGCGCCTTCATTTACGGAGGCTGTGCTGTGCTCAGGCTACCAACATCCATCTGAGACGACGAGGGCTCTGAACGCGATGTCGAGCGATCAAGAGACGTTGTTGAGCATGGGCTTCGAACCCGCCCGCGTCGATTGTCAGTCGACCTTTGTGTCCTTGGCGATGATGTTACTGACATTGGCCTCTCTCCTCTCTCTCGGCGTGTTCACATCACCGGGCTGGTCGCGTCAATTCCGTCAATTCCCGTGGGTTCGATGTTCGCGATTATTTGAAAAATCATGGATGACTCTGACGACGGTGATGCACGTCGATCGCTAAGGGTCCCTCCGAGCAACGAATGGACGGGGTCTCCAACCGGCGATGGACCACTTACTCGAACACGAGGGCAAACCCATCCCCGAGATTGGAGGTGCCTCGTCGACGTCGACATCAACAGGCACGGATCCACACTCAATGAACGTGGACGAAGATGAAGATGCGGACGCGGCAGCGCTGGGAATCGGCGCTGGAGACGTCGAGGCTAAAGTACGTTCTACGCTTCACTCTCCCTCTTGCGACCGTTCACTATATTTCCAGAGTATCAAATGTTCGATCTGCAACAAAGTCTTTCGAAATACCGCCCTGGCAAACTTTCATGCCGAGAAGAGCGGGCACGATCAGTTTGAAGAGAGCACCGAAGAGGTACTCGTCGTTCGCATTCTCGGTGGAACTTATTCTGATAACGTTGACGTCGACGCCGCACTGACAGATCAAACCCCTCACGGAAGAAGAGAAGAAAGAAAAACTTGCCGAGCTGCGCGCCAGGATGGCTGAGAAACGTACCCTGAAGTCAGAGCAGGACGCAAAGGACGCAAAGGACAATGAAAAGATTCGGCGCAAGCAAGGCAAGGTTCGTATCAGTCTGTTGAATTCACGTCGATCCTCGTTCGTCTGTCGTGGCTCACGTCATTTTATTCAGGACGTGAACAAGGCCAAGGAAGAGCTCAAGGCCAAGGAGATCGTTCAGGAAGCCGAGCAGAGGCGACGAGGTGACGTAGCCCTTACCCATTCCCTCACTCGTCAATCTGATTGTACACATACAGACAAGATCGACGACGCTAAAGCCAAAGCGGCCGTCCGCGCACAGATCGAAGCGGACAAGAAAGCCCGCGCCGAAAAAGCTGCACGTGAAAAGGCGCTTCGGGAGGGGCGACCGATCGTTGATGCGCCTGACTCTGCCTCTGCCTCCACAGTCCCCCCTGCTGCCGCGCCGTCTAGCAATAGTGGAACTTCGGTAGCGGTCCAGGGCAAAGACTTCAAGGACACGCGGCTCCAGATCAGGCTCGCGAGCGGGGGTACGCCGTACGTGACCACGCTGCCGAGCGATTCGAGTACGTGATCGACCCCTTGCCCTCGTCCTCCATGTGTTTCTGCTTCTCCGCTTCTCTCGATTCTGGACTCGCCTGCTTCGTACACGTGTTCGCGTCGACAAGTTTCGCGCGCCCGTCTCGGTGACTGAACCGAGCATTGAGTCATGGCAACTAAAAGTCTAATACTGATTGGTCGTTCGGCAGCGCTCCGAGCAGTAGCCGAATTCGTTGCTGCGCAAACCCTGAGCGTTGACGTCGACACGGTCTCGTTCACCCAACAATTCCCGAGGTACGTTTCCGGATGGTCGGGCTACTATACAGGTCCGACGGTTGAGTCAGGAAACTAACCTTGTCCCCTCGTCTATTTTCCGATCCCGTTCTTTTCGTGCGCCCGCGGCTATGCACGCGACGCCACTCATCCGTATAATAATGTCATGTTCCTGCGACCGGGCTCGATTAGGAAAACGTTTACGCGCGTCGAGTTTGGCAAGACTTTGAGAGAGTTGGGGCTAACCCCTTCGGCGGCGAGTGGGTTCTCATGTCATCGTTTCAGGGGGACTGACGATGCGCTTGGACGAATAGGTCTTGATCGCGTCTTGACGTACGATAAAGAGAAAAACAAGAGAGTACCTCTTTATTCCGGTGATGTACGTTGCGTAGTGTGTAATACAGTTCGCCCAAGGGATGTTCGTAGTTAGAGGGATTTGAATGTTCTGCTTGGATGAAACTAGCATTCCATCAAGGTGATTGTGCCGTTGGCGTGTCCAACAGCGATCCGGCCTGCTTCCTCTTCCATCGCAATGCGCGTCCACGTGTCGTCGTCGTGCGCGCGAAACACCATCTCTGCACCCCCTGACTCGGCAACGACGTTCGATTCTGCGCACAGTATCGGCTTCCTTGTGTTCATCGGCCCCCCGCCCGTCCTCGCACTGGCACCCATCTGCCAACCATCGCACTTCTTCTTTCCCTCGCCGTTCCCACCCGGAGAGACCCAGACCATCCGCCCCGCCAGCCGCTGACCTTGTTCGCTCGGCCCTAAGCACTCCTTCGTATGGTTGTCCAACCAAAGCGCAGTCCCGTACCGCCCAAGCGCCATCGCCGACTGACCAAACAGTCTCACGGGCGAGCCCATCACGCGTGCAGGGTACGGCCGTGGATCGTACGGCAGATTGTACTCGGTCGTGACCCACGCGCGGCGGTGAAAGGCCGGGTTTGGGAAGAGGATGTAGTGATGCAGCACGTTGACAGGCCAGGGATGCATACTCCCGAACCGCACGAACATGTGTACGGGCCGGGGTCGCGGTCGAGGAGAGAGATGGGCATGCGCTCGTGCCTCGGGGGGTTCAGGCGAGAGCGACGAGGACGGGTGTGACTGATGTGAACGTTGCTCGCAGAGGACGACGGCGTCGGTGTGCCACTGGAACTTGAACTGGGCGAGGGGGTACGCGATTGGAGCGCCACGGATGGGAATGAGGTTCGGCCGCGGAGTGGTGCTGTAGATCTCGACGGAGAGAGCGCGAACAACGAGGGCGTAGTCGTGGGCGAGGTGAACGGCTTGTACGCGGTCCTCCGGCTATTCGGTCGGTCAAAATGGCGTAAACGGACGAACATATAGGGTGGATACTTGCCTGGCGGATGGACGGGTTGAGTAACCGGACCTTTTCTCGGTCAAGGTCACCAAGGTCCCAGAGACAGAGCGCCCCGCTATCATCGGTACAACGTGTCACGAGGGTGGAACCGGAGAGAAGATGGAGCTCTCGAATGCCGTCAATGGTGGCTTCCGTCTCGAACGCACACTCGGGGTCTTCAGCGCCAAAGTCGATCGAAAACGTTTCGGTCCTGGGCAAAGTGGTCAGCCAAAAGTGAGCGCAAAGACAGGAACGTAACGTACTGCGCGGACTGCATGGCTAACACGGCGGAGTTGAATGGATCAGAGTTAAGGACGACGCCTCCAAACGGGCCGTCGACGTGTCGGAGTTCTGCGACGCATCGCGGGTGCCTGCTGGCAACGTCCCAGCATTGTAAAAGATAGCTTCTCGGCCGCATGGCCATCCGGACCGATATCAGCCAGCGATTTGATCGGCCTGGCAAGAACTGGAGAAAAATGATGCGCGAGTCGGATTTGGCCGTGTTGAATGTGATGTGTCGGCGAAGAAGGGGTTCAGGTGATGTCCACGAGCGACGAAGGGCGAGGGCGCGGTGTGTGAGCGACTCGAGTTCCTTGGCTGAGAGATCTGCTAGTGTTCTCGATCCGAGGTCAGGATAGGGGATATGTTTGTCGACGACGTGCATGCGGAAGAGAAGAGCCCAGAGCGAGCGGAGACGTGTGACGGCATGAAAGCTTTTGCAGGTCTAAAGAGATGTGAGAACGAGGAAAAGATGGCGGAAAAGACCCACCTGGCGGAGTGTGAGTACTGATTGAAGAGGGAGGTGTGCTACGATGTCCAGGAAGACGTCGAGCGGGACAGGCAAAGCAGGGGAAAGATCCCAGGAATTCATGGCGGTTGAGGATATCCCATGGACGGCAATTTATGTATGAACATTGGTCTGCCTTGACTGATGGAAAGCGGACGAGACGCGAGAAAATCGGACGTCGACGGCGAAGAAGGTTCCGCGAAAATCGTGGCAAAGTGGACCTGAGTAGCTTGATTAGATTAGATTACCTCGGGTAAACCGGCCTAGGACCTAGTTCCACAGTAACACTCAGTGAAGACGCGCACAATCCTAAAATTCATCCAAGCGACGATTGTAGAGCCCACCCCCTGGTAGAACTCTAACCTGTTCGCATTGTGGGTATGTCCGACGGAACCGCAATATTCTGCAGCCTCGGTGCCAGTACTATTTCACCTATTCGCACCGCGCTTCGAAGATTGAATGCTGAAGTTACATGTGTCCACACCTCGCTCCAGACATGACGCCACATGGACATGCATCTTTAAATTAAATAATATCCGACACCACGCGGTGTTGCTTTCACTTGGTTCCCGTAGACAAAACAGGAAAATCTCCTCAGTTTCGTCGTTGGATATGACACGACCTATCCACAGGAATGCGCAAGCACGCGATCGTAGAATTCTGAGGATACAACGTCACCGAGTGCAGGACTCCCTGAACTCGACGCCCCAATTGTTTTCCCGCTCGATGGTGGGATTTGGACATCAACAAACTGTCAAAACACGTGTCAGTGTGTCTGGGTGTCGACGGGACACGTATTTTGCGCGAGTCGAGCCACCTCCGACATTGACGTGGGATGGTGGCGACGGGGTGTGGCGTTTGCAGGCGTCCTACATGGGACGGGAACTCGGCAAGTCTATTAATCGAGATATGGCATATCGATGATCACCATGCGACACACCCAGGCCACCCAGTTCATGTACGATTTTTCCCGAATCACTACGCCCATCGAGTTCGTGGCACAGACACAACCGGGTGAAAGGGGAGAACTACAATTTGAAACAAAGAAAAGACAATGTCAGGAAACGCATTGTCGAGATATATATATAGAGCCTGAGCAAATAGGCCGACTCACAACCGACGTAGTTGGGATTCGATTGTTCGACATTGCACAAGTATTTGAGATGAACGCTATTTGCCACAGGCATAGGCCAGGGCAACCACAAAGAACCAATTGGCATAGGATGCGGAGTCTGTTAAGAGGCAGCATCAACGTAAACCGAGCAGATTGATCGTTGATCACGATATGTGCGACTCATGGATTAATACAAGACAGAGCGATTTGAGATGCCAGCGAGTAGAAACGCCCGCGAGCACGTACGCTGGTACTTTTCACTGTATACAGATACAATCGGCCTTCCAAGGCGTGACAGCCGCGCCCATGATGACTGTTCTGCAAATCCTTCCGCGAGTTGTAAGAGAAGCTATGTGAGGACATGACGTCGCCGTGACATGTGAAAGTGCGCCCAGGCACAGATCTGATCTGTCAATGCTTTAATCTCGAGTCGACCATTTATAGGATCCGACTGGCAAGGATCCATCACAGGAAAAGAACTAAGAGCGAGAAATCCCTGGAAATATTGGATGGGAGATTGATTGGTTGCCGTCTATCTGGTCATGGCCAGGAGGCTCATCAACAATACCGTGAACACTGATTGGTATTAGAACGAGTGAGGAACGTATCTTGGTCGAGGAAGCGCTAGGATGATCATTGCACGTGAGATTTGAAGTTCATGATGCCACGTGTATGCCAAGTGAAAGAGGCTCACCGAAAACGAATATCTGAATGACTGCGGATTCACTTCTTTCTCCGTCCCCATACCTAGTCGACGATCGGCACCCATTCACGCGCAAAGTAGTCGTGATGACGACGAGCGGTGGGTAGATGAACGAGACAGTTGGAGGAGCGTTCCTGACCATTACAGGGTCGAATTGGAGTGACGGTCAACCTTCCTCCAGTAGTGGTTACTCAACAGAAGGATCATCAATCGAAGGTGATAATACCAGAGCGGTACTGACAAGGACAGGAAAGATGCTTCCTCCTGCCAATGGTACACGTGATCGATCGACATCAAAACCCTAGAATATACATCCGGTGCCAGTATCATTCCTTGCAGACGGAAAGTGAGTCGCAAGCAGCGGCTGCGGAAGTAAGGTTCGGTGTTTCCGGGTTAAAAACAGAAAGGTATGCCAATGCACACTAGCACTGAGAGCATTGCGGCCGGCCTCGCAGTGTCCTCAGATGGCGAATGAGTTGTCTGCGGGACGAAGAGTGGCCGGGTGGTGATACCGTGACTACGTGGGCGCGGTGGACATCTCACTGGATGGGACGCAAGCCGCAAGTGGATCGAAGGACCGCACGGCTTGCGTGTGGTCGCTTTCGACCGGCAAGCGACTCCGTTGTCGCCAGACTGCCGCTTGATCGCTACCGCCACGTGCTTTTGGCACATGCCACTGGTAGAGTACTGGTCGCAGTGACTAGTCACTGCGACGGCAGCCTCAATGAATTTCCAATCGACGCTGGAACTACCCTCAACCAAGCTTTTGTCTGGGTGCAGGACAGCCAGCGACTCTTTGTATCATCGGGCGATGACAGTCAGCAGCAACATCCACTGTCTCAATGCATCCAGTTGTCAGAGTGATCTATTCACCTCACTGCAGGGCCACATAGCGGGGAATGGCACATCCATTGTAACCAACGCAGGTCCGTTTATCTCTTTCTGGGACATGACCACACAAGCAAATCGGACTTGTCGTTGAACACCGCAGATGACAAGATCATGCTCCTTGACCTCGCTTATGTCCCTACCATGACGATGTATGTCTACTTTCATAAGGAAATTCATATGATATTGCGTACTAACACAGACCTGTTCGCCAACATGATAGATCCTGCAAGAGCGGGAAGTAGACCGCTGTAATCGTTCGCAGGTCGCCTTCGCGCACAGTCAGACTGTGTTCAGCGGTCGCAGCTATAGCATATTTGTTCATGAGAGGACTTCCACTCAGCGACACACTGGCCATGGCTTAGTTGATGAAACCCAAGGACAGGAGGGCGAAACAAACTGTACGCAACGATAGGAGAGACGGAAGGATGGGTACCTGTGCTTGATCTCGCCTTTCCATCGCACTTTCTCGTTTTCAATGCACCCGTCGAGGGTGCCTTACTTCTTTCATCCATTGCTCAACGAATTCGTCAACATTCCGCGTATTATAGCGACCGCGAGATGACGTGACCGGCGTTGGTGTCAATCGTCAGTCTCGCGTTCCTCCCAGGTGAGGTACCGTGTCGGAAGCCACCCGGGCTGCGTCCACTCTTTACCCGTCAACTCTGCCATGACCATCTGTGCGACCACTTCGGCGCTGGGAACAAACGTGAATATCAGGTAGCTCATGGTGGAGAAAGCAGCTCACCATCCGAACGCGCGCGGCATGCCGTGGCCTGAATAACCAGCGGCGATGAACTGACCAGCATACCGTGCGGCAGTGCCGTTGGGTACTGTGGCCAGCTTGTCCACGGGCCCGATCTTTGAATGTCACACCCGATCAACCCGTGCATGACTCGGAGGAAGCGTAGGGACGCACAAAGGGATCCCCGATTGCAGTAAAACCTGTGATGCCCGTCTAAACAGCGCAACCACCATCAAATCACGACCAAGATCCAGATTCGAGGCAAATTACGAACCCATTCCATCTCTGGCTCTCGCCCTTGCTCAAACTTGCCCTCAAAGAGGTCCGGCAAGAACGCACGGAGTTTTTCCCCGACGCCGGGATGACAGGTGGTATCATCGTCGACATACTTCTCGAAGGTGGGGGAAGCACATTCGCGCCCACCGCCAAGAAGAATCAGAGGGTGTTCGTCGGCTGTGTTGATTGGGCGGGGGAACCAATATTCTTCGCCCTACACGTTCGTCGGTCAAACATCATGTGATTACACATACCAGCGGGATATATGCGGGGATACGATCGCACCTCGTGGACGACGCTCCAACTGTTGGTCTTGATCTCGTTCGTGCCCACGGCTGCGCGCGTCGCGATGATCTGTCCACGAACGGGCACGATCCCCGTACTACCAGATAAAAAGGGAAGGAGATGTGATGCGTAGGCATTCGTGGCGTGCACGATGCGCGAGCAAGAGATGGTCCCTCTAGGCGTCAAAAGTGTGTAGGGGCGCGTGCTATCGACAGCGTTTTCGATCGCTGTGACTGGTGTGCGTGTATGCAACGTCAGGTTGAAGCGCGGAGCAGCCTTGGCTAGATGGTACAGTCTCGTGACGAGCTTGACGGGCCAGAGATTATGAGCCGGGATTTTCACTCCTGGATAATGTGCGCCCCATGTCTGAGATGAGAGGTTGATGGGATGGGATCGATGGGCTGAATGAAAAAGCTCACAGCTTCGACCTCTTCCTTGCTCAATGCGACGATGCCTTCCAAAGACCAACCTGCATTCGCCGCCGCCTCGCGATCGCGTCGGATCCCTTCGACTTCACGGTCGGAAAGCAACAAGGTGACATGACCACCATTCACGAGATCCACATCGTCCGTCCATCCGTGTTCCTGAATGATGTCCAAGATGGAGGATGCTGTGTGGGCTTCCAAGGCGTACGATCGTTTGGCTTCCTCGGGGCCATACTTGGCCACGCGAGCGTGAAATCCAGAAACAGCGATGGGGGTGAGGTGGCCACCATTTCGACCTGGGAGGGAGACGGATCCATGAGGGTCAATCCAGGATTTTATCGGTAGATCGTCTCACCGGTCGCCCCTGTGCCTACGAGAACGTCAGTCCATGCCTTCATTTCCACCTCGGCGTGGAGAAATACGCACAAAAGTCTCTCGCTTCGAGAATCGCGACCTTGAGTGGTGATTCTTTGAAATCTGCGTTGTTCGCGATCGCTTTGGAGAGGTGGTACGCCACCCCGATGCCTGTGAATCCAGAACCGATGATGCACACGTCTGCGTCGGTGGTCAACGGTCCTGTACTGCCGTCACGCGCTAGCGGGTTTGCATCTGGTGTAGAATGTGTCCAGAAGGAATGCGTTGGGTTCGTGGATGGCAGGTGTGCTGGCCTGACGTGTTCGGGCAGCGTCGCCATCGCAGCGTCGCTGCGATCGATATCAACTTCAAGACGATCGATATGCGATTCGGGTTACCATCCACATAGGCGAGTGAATCAATATATCGTTGACAGCGTGGGCGTTTCGATCGTACAGTTGAACCGGTTCGGCTCACGTTCAGTAACAGATATCAGGGGACTGCAGCGTAAACCAACAAACCAACTTGTCGGCGCACCCTATGATATTGGTGATGACGTGTCTCCATTACAGGACATACGGCACACCTATCTACTTGTGCTACTGATAATATTGTACACAATCGCGATCAGGACGAGCACCGCAGAAAGTATACATCCGACAATGCTGACGTGCGTCGATCGAACAGGCGAGCCATCGTATAAGTATGGGAATGCTTTGAACTTTGACACGGGTTCCTGGACATCCATCGTCAACGTGGACATCGAGAGCCGCACATCACCGTCTCGTCCCGTATCCGACCCCAGGATCGGGCGCTGCTCGCTGGGGGTCGGCGCAGCGGCGGGCAACGCCCCGTCTTGTGACGTCCTGTCCCTCCCCACGCTCAGCCGCCTCGCGATGCGCGCGCTCAACGCGCTTCGTACGCTGTGCGATCGAGATAACGACACTGGCGACGAAGGACTCATCAACAAGAACTCGTCCATACCCGTCCCTGATGAGTGCGTGATCGAGCGCGTCGGTGAGAGCGAGACAGAGAACGACGGCCGTCGTCGCTTGTGCTTGTGCTTCTCTATCTCCGTCTCGGTCTCCGCTAACGTCTTTTCGCCCGTGTCGAGGAACAACACAGGCCGGTCTGGCCGGCCTCTCGAAGACTCGGCCTCGACAGCGACTTCCTGCCCATAGTATCGGTACTTGGACGGCGACGAGACCCGGGTCTTGACTGTCATCGGGATCATTTCCGTTTCGGAACTCCTGGTTTCCCCCGAATCCCCCGAATCCGGCGTCTTGACGCCGTCCTTGCCGTCGGACTCTCTGTCTGTGGAATCAGTGATGATCACGACCGGAATGTCCATTGCGGGATTCAGGGCCGTATCAGCTGATGACTGATCTGTTCCCACATCAGCAATTGGGGATGGTTCGAGTGGCACGTTGGCGTCCAGTACGGCAGAGGCGGAACATCGCCTGGAAATGACGTAGAGAATGAAAGGAACAAGAAGATTGGCAGGAGACGTGAATACAAGCGACGACCAGTTTAGAATGGTTGCGATGCCACCCTGGAAATTTTTGAGCGTGCACGTCGAATGCGAGGGGGGCATGAACGCACGTTGGTCTGAAAGGGTATAGCGATTATCCAAGGGAAGATGGCGGACCAAAAGATGGCCATTTTATTGGAACATATGTTTCCTCGTAAGAGGTTATATCGTATGACGATCGTGAAGACGGGGATAGATGTTATGAGAACGGCTGAGGAATGAACTCGGTTAGCGTATGAGAGACAGCGCAGGAACTACAGACCTAATGGAAAAAGGTAGCTCGACACTCGGGCAACTGTGGTCAAGGCCCCCCGTCCCGTACCGGTTGCAAACACCTGCAAAAGCGTGGCATTGTCAGGGATGACAAGAGCCAGACCGCCCATCCATCCGATGGGAATATAGATGAGGGACGAGATGAGGATGGACAACCAGACAGCACGACGAATGTTGACGGAGGGATGTGTGTTGTTTACCCATGCAGGAATGGTTGTCACCTATGAGAATGAGCGATCGAGAGAGGCAAAACATAAACGGCGTCTTACAAAGGAGAAATTGGAGAGCACGAATCCAACGACGGTAGATTGATCGTGTCCCACTACAGGGACGGGTTGGGCGTTTAGGCCACTGACAGCGAAGATAACGATCCATGTGATGGTGATGACGAGAAGAGCGATGAAGGAGGCAATCTGGAAGATAATGTTGTCTACGAGATGGACGAGGCTGAGCGGGAAGATCAGGGATATGGTGATCTATGACAGGTGTGAGACGAGTCTGAGAAGGCAGGGGGGAACTCACGAGCGTTCCGAACGAAGCGAGAACGTATCCAGAGAACGCACTGCTGCCGTTGGGTGGGATTTGGTCGACTGTGCATGTTTTTAGCGAGATCGGGCCGTGGAAGGGGCGACATACCGCAGACCCAACCATCGGTGAAACTGACGGCGCACGTCTTGTGGGCAACGCTGATTAGGAAGGCGTCCATACTCTGCCAAACAGTTGGCCCAGGGGATGGGAGAGGACAAGGAGCGTACCTGAAAAGACTCGAGCAGACTGGCGACGACCAAGGTCTGCATGGCGAGGTACAAGAAGCCTTGTACGACAATGTGCCACCGCTTGCCCAGAAAGAGGTGGGCAATCGTGGTGAATTCGATGGAAGCCTGAAAGGCTTCGTTTCCCTCTATGGAGGCCATTACCTCGACGACAAGGAGAGCCGCTGCCCCGGATAGCAGAGCTATTGCGACAAAGGTGAGGAGGGGCCTGGCAGTGGCGTCAGTGATTGTGCAAGTGACGTGACTGGACGTACGTGAGCCATCCTGCGTGCTGGAATAACAAGGGAATGACGACGAGGGAGGGCCCGGTGATGCTGGAGACGAGGAGGGCGACGCTGCCGAGAAAGCTAATGGTGCGAGGCATGGGAAGAGACTCGGAGGCTGTACACGCTTCCGTCCGACACCCACCCCGCCACCCATGTCACGCCGGGAGCACTTCACATCCTGGATCCGTAGTCACCCCCAACTAGAGGAGTTCAGCACGCGGTTGACAGTAGTCTGATAATAGACGCTTCGATAGCTGCCGTTCCCGTATTACCGAGTCAGGCGGCAGCAGTAACTTACATTGGGTTTTTATACACTGCAGGTAGTGCTGCTCGCTAGCAGGATTTCATTCTCTCCTCAACATGTACCTGCGTTTTTTTCCTCCTCTCCCCATCGCTGTTGGAGTTGTTGCCGCCAGTCAACTCGCAGTGGCTTGCTCGCACTACCCCCGCTCAACTCCCATGTGCTGTCTCGCATCGCCCCAGGACCTATCGTATGATATACCCGTGGTGAGATTCGCCCGTCCTTCATTACTTAGTATATTCCATTCCAACGGCAGTGCATGCAGCCTATGAAGCATTGCCATCCTGCGGTCCGTCATGTAACCACAGGCCAGTACACGTGCGAGCGCAATATTGTCCTTCCCACCCTCCTTTGCTGCGAGAAAGTGAGTGACAGCCGCGCAAGTGAAATAGAGCGACATTGATGCCACCTCACCATTAGATCAGCCCACATGACATGCGCTGCGTACGCTTTCGCACATATGAGCCTCAGGTTCCGTCCCCAAGCCCCGTCCCAAGTGGGCAGCCGCCACTGTTTTGCCAGCGCTTCCCCGACTCAGCTCCCTTATGCTGTCCCCCTCCCGATCGGCCGTACGAGCCGGATGTTGATGTTCTAACAGCCAAGGTGAGAATCGCCCGTCCTTCACAACTTGGTTTATTCCAGCCAACGACCGTGCATGCAGATGATCGTGGGCTGCAGACCTACGGCGGGGGAGCATACCTTGAATTGCGAGGATTCCCCTGACCGTTCCTACCATCTCGAATGCTGCAGAGGAACTGGTCGGATCATCAGGTTCTGTGTACCCTTTCACATGTAGCCTCCCTCACGTGCATAGCATGCATAGTCTGAGACAGAACTTGGGAACCTTTGGGGAAGAGAGGACATTGTTCTTGTATTTGACTTCACAGCTTGTCATTGCTAAATGTTATATTCAATAACTGACTGAGAGCACTGTGAAACACTGGTAGCTGAGAAGGATGGCAGAAGAAATCTTGTCAAACAAGGTGTATCATATGTACTTTCTGATCCATTGCCACTATACTGTTGTGCAACCTCTAACTTTACTGACAAAATCTGTGTACTATGAAGGGGTAGAGATACCCTAACTACAAACATAAGTAAAAGAAAGAGCTAGATGTAGCTAAAAACTAACCTTAGTGTTGCACAGTGATGGCAGAACAACTGAGGGAGAAATGACAAAGTGGACTGATTAAATAGTGATGGAAATCAGAGTGCATGAACTCTGATGTAACTCTGATGTAATAGGAAATATGAGGTTCAAAGAGGAGAAAAAGATGTTACTAAGTATAGTAGACAACTTCAAGTAACACTGGAGTTAGGAGTTGGAGTTTGTAGAAGGAGGCTTGGAGTTGTGGTGGAACAGGTCTGGAGTGGGTTGGAGAACCTTGGAGAAGTTATATATTTGACACTCCCACTCACATGAATTGGAGTTGCATGGGCACTGAAGGTGTTGGGTGAAGTGATGTTAGTGCAGAGCTGGAGGATGATAGTGGCATAGGGCCAGGAGAGGATGGTGGTGTGTGACCAGGAGTTATTGATGGCACAGGAGCAGAGGAGATTGGCAGAGTGCTGGAGGAGATTGGAGATTGGAGCTTCCACTGATTCCTGAGTGTGTGTCATAATGGACCTTTCTTCTTCAGCTAGTTTGAAACACTTTGCTGAGTGCCAGCAGTTAGAGATGAGAGTGGCATGAAGCTAGGAGATGTTGGCAATGTAGGTCCAGAGATAGGCAGAGATTTGGAGGATGTCAGATACTGGTGAAGAGAGATTGACTGACTTAAACTGCTATAGGTCTCCGGATAGGAAACTAGCAGGTTAGTAATACAACAAAAGAAAGTGAAGGAATGATTGGTTTGTTCCAGGGGAATTGCAGGTAGAGAAACAAGGAAAGGCAACTGCAGGGCTTACAGGACACCTTGATAGACGACCTAGAAGAGCTCCTGAATACCTCAGACATGGCTGAATGGCAACAGGACTTGATTCTTCTAAGATCAAGAGAGAAAGAGGAGAAATCCAGATATGACTGGATTGATGAGGACAAAGACTCAGACTCGAAGTGAGTGAATGACAATAGATTGATTATGTGTGTGAAACACAACTTTTATAGTCTGGGCATACCCAAGACTCTAAATAAACATAAAGAAGGGAGCATCCAATGTGAATCTGGTGTCTGGATTACAATACAGAGCATCTGGTACATAGTGTCCAGTACACTATACATACAGTAGGAATCAATCTGGTAGATGGAAAAGGAATGGATACAATGGACTGAATGTGTATGAGTAGGGCAGACTGGACACAGATTGGACACAGGTCAACATGGATGCTTGATGACTTGATGATGACCTGTCCTTCATTACTTAGTATACTAGCTGTTGGCTAGCATTTGGGCCTTTAGTCCAAATGGGGGATGAATGCTTGCTGAGTGCCTTTGGCACTCTGCTTGCATTTGGTGAGCCCCTGTAGTAAGTGAAAGCAAATGACATTGTTACTTTAGCACTCAACTTGAATTGAATGCTTACTGAGTGCCTTTGGCACTTGCTTGCATTCAGTAATGAGCTCCTTCACTGAAACAAAACTGACTCTTTGCCTCACTTTTCTTCCTGTACCTTCAAGTACTTTATTTACAGCCTTAGAAAGTTAAAAAGATACATAACAAAGTGTATTTCCATGCATACAAAGTGCAGTGTGTGATGTATCTGCATATCTTGCATAGTTTACCATCTCTGTTGTGTTGTGGTCATGTTCCTGCATTGTGTCCTCATCAATGTTGTCCAACAGCCATTCCCTTGTCTGTCACTGATGCACAGTCATTACAATCATGACCCCCATGTCATGGTGCTGTTATCACATTGTTGTGGTTGCTGGTTGCTGTTCAGCCATTTTCCTGCTGTCATACCATGGTCATGGCTGTGCCAGTGACTATCCTATTATGACCATGCCACCTTGTTGCACCCATGCTGGTGACTCTCCTGTTGTGACTGGGGCCGTCCTGGTTGTTCTGCATTGTTGTGGTCATGCTAGTAGCCATCCTGTTGTGATTTTGGTCATCCTGATTATCTCTTCTTGTTGTAGATGCAGTGGTGGCTGTCCTGTTGTGGCCCACCTCTGGATGATGAAGTCTGGCTGGTAGTTTTCTACTCTTGTACTCTCTTTGCTTCCAAGCTCAACTACAATATGTGCGATAAAGAGCTTTTTATCATCCATGAAGCTTTCTGAACTTTGCACCACTACCTTGAAGGCTCTGGATCTCCAGTTGATGTTGTTACTGATCATAAGAATTTAGAGTACTTCTCTATGTCTAAGTTTCTTACTCACCATCAAGCTTGCTGGTTGAAGTTCCTCTCCCAGTTCAATATGGTCATCTGCTTCTGCCTGGGATACCTTGGGGCAAAGCTGGATGCTTTGACTAGATGATGGTATGTCTATTCCAAAGAGGGGGATAGTGACTACACCCATGTCAATTTTTACAACTTCTGCCCTGTCTTCACTCAAGAACAGTTCACTGCCACACTCTGCACTACAATCCTTGCCACACTGATCTTCCATGCTGGCATCTTCTTCTATGTAGAATGCCTTCACAACAATATTCTCTCTGCACTTCCCTCTGATCCCATCACCTCCATTCACCTGTCCACACCCAGACCTCACTGGTCTGTTGACTCCAATGGTTTTCTATGTCTAGATAATCATATCTATATTTCTAATGATAAGAACCTCCATCTCCAAGTTCTTCACTACAAATACAATCATCTGATCTCCAGTCACTTTAAATAGAACTGAACACTAGAACTCATCCACTGTGAATACACCTGGTCTGGCATCCAGGCCTTTATTAAGGAGTACATCTCCTCCTGTATCACATGTGCCCAAGCCAAGGTTTCCAGACATAAGCCCTATGGGCTCCTCAAACAACTCTCCATCCATGAGAAGCCATGGAACTACATCTCCATGGACTTCATAGAACAACTTTCTCTGTCTTCTAAACACACTGCCATCCTTGTTGTCAGGGATTATCTCTTCAAAAAATGCATATTCATCCTGATGAATGACAAGGTCAACTTCCTGGAGTCAGTGAAACTCTTTCTTCTATACATATGTCTTCTTCAAACATAGAGTTCCCTCCAATATCACCTCTGATTGAGGTTCAGAATTTGTCTTCCACTTCTTCTGCTACCCAGTAAAGCCCTTGGCATCCACCTTCACTTCATCTCTGGTTACCATCCAGAGGGTGACAGTCAAACAGAATGCATGAATCAGATCCTAGAACAGTACCTTTGCATCTATTTCAATTACCAGCAATACAACTGATCTAAACTCCTGCCTCTAGTGGAGTTCACATACAACAATGCTCTGAACACAACTACAGGTGTCTCACCATTCTTTGCTAACAAGGGTTGCCATCCAAATATCTCTATACATCTGAAGTATGACCTCACCTCTGCTTGAGCATGAGAATACTCTGTTGTTCTCAACTTCCTTCAAAAATTCCTCCAAGAAGAAATAGCCTCCACACAGATACATTACCAAGGACCCACAGACATCAAGTAAACTCTAGTACCAGACTTCAAAGTTGGTGACCAGGTTTTCATCAAGGCCAAATTCTTTCACTCCACATGCCTCTTTAAGAAGCTCTCAGAAAAGAACTTGAGACCCTACACAATCATTGCTGAGGCTGGCAGTCACTTTTTCATACTCTGTCTTCTGGAGTTGATAAAGTTCATCCATCTGGTGTTCCATATTTCTCAACCAGAGCCCTCTATTTCCAATACCATCTCTAACAGAGTGCAGCCATCTTGGCCTCTGATCAAAGTTGATGAAGAACTGGAGTTTGAGATTGCTGAAATCCTTGACTCTAAGAAAGAAGATGCAACTGCAAGGTGCTGTACCAATGAAGAGACCTCTTGGCTACTGGCCACAGAGCTTAGACATGCATCCAAACTCATCAAAGAATATCACTTCCATTACCCTGACAAGCCAAGACCTTACTCTGTCTAACTTCAATTTTGACATCATTAATGTATCATGTCATTTCTAAATACAGAGGTGGCTAAATACTATCTACTCAACTCCTGACTCCTCTGCCTCATCTTCTTCCTCTGCCAACTCTGCCAACTCCTTCCTGACATCCCATTCATCCTCCACATCCTTCAATCCTGCCAACACTACCGTGTAAACCTCCTCCACCTTCAATTCCACCAACCTCTTCAACAGTTGGTTCTGTTTATCAAGGTGCTGGCATAGAAAATTAACACTCTGATGGAGCTTTGTGACCACCTTTGTGATCACTCCAAATCCCTCTGCCAATGACACTCTGGCCTCCATCACAGCCTCACTGGACTGCTGCTTCTTGCATGGTCTCTTTGGTTTCTCCACTTTCCTCTGCCTCTTTTGCTCCACCTTCTCCTCTTCTTCTGCTTCACCCACACCTGCTCCACCTGCCCACTGCTAGCCAACCCATGTGCCATGTGCACCATACCTACCATTCTCCTGGCCTCCTCATCAGCCACCCTCTGAGTAGCCTCCTTTGTTGTGCTTTCTCCTCTGCCCTCCTGTGTGCCTCCTCCTTCTCCTTTACTTTTGTCTGCCTCCTCTACTCAGTGGCCTTTGCCTTTCACAAGGAATCATCATTGTTCTTGCACTCTGTGAGGCATGCATTGGGCCAGAACTTGAGGTCTTCTATTCTGGACATGGTAGTGATTGATGGTCAAGCCAAGGTTGAAC
>JBBPTO010000657.1:0-24919 GCA_038094155.1 Pulveroboletus cf. aberrans
CCCATGGGAGGGATGTGAAATCACACAGAGGACATTTGAACCTCCCTCCCTTTGCTTTTATCACCCAAGTCTCTCCTGGTGCATACATCAGCAAGGTCTTGTTGTCATTTCACGTTTCCAAGACATACCAAATCCATAAAGGTGCAGCTCCTCTGCTTCGTTATGGATGCTCTTCACATGTCTCTCCAGCCGAATCTCCTCACCTTCGAACGTGGCAAAGCAGCAGGGGCAAAGCAGTTTGTTTGTCATGGTCACTGCGGATGAGTGGTCGCTTTCCAGTGGGGATCTTGCTTCCCAAAGTTTGTTTGTCTTAATTTAGCCAGACAATCTCCTGTGCTACTTTAGCTGCTGGAGCACAAAAGGTGACAGGTTTGCGAAGCCATGGTGCCTGATCAATCGAAGCAACGATGCCTGATTCGAATGATCAAGTCACACCAGAAGCGCCTCCGAATCATCCGCTAAGCACTCCACTCTGAAATGATAATCAAGCCAACTGCGAATGACCTGAAGGATGGACAGCTAGATGTCCTCCTTCTGGCTTTGCAAGGCCATATCACGTTTACTACCAGAGCAGCAGGTGTGTGACTCATTTCTCAAACTGTCCTCCTTTCTTCAACCTCATCGGACCTAACCTGACAGGTCATCCATTCATGGGTATACCCTTTCCATTTTTGTGACGGCCTCTGCTCTGATCGTCCTGCTATTTCGGATTACGGTAGATCAGACGGTGCTTAGATGTCATCGCCAAGTTTTGGAGCAACATCTGTAGGGGTCACCGTTTTGTATTTAACCGTGTCTCTCTGCAATCTGTCTTTTCCTCTCCCCGTCACCATGACACATTGCTCCAAGTGCCCTTTTTGCCTCGTTACATTGACAGATCCCCCTCGCCATCTTGACACCCATGCAGACTCCCGCACGCTGCGCCTCTACCTATTTAGTGCGTTTCCTCCCCTTGCCCTTTCACCCAAACTGAGTTCTAGACCGGGTATATTTGTTGCGTGAGCTCTCGAAGGGGTACCAATGCCCCTTCTGCCCCTTTGTCGCGCTGCCCTTTGCGCTTTACACCCACCTTCAGACGCATCTTGCAGTTCACGTACGTCTTTCCTGGCCGCCCACTCTGTCGAGCTCATCTTTGCTGCAGGAACAGCACGCGGATTGCTCTGACTCTCAGAATGAGCCACCTCGTAAGAAGGTCAAGGTTGCAGCAACACAGCCATCTTCTTCGGACAAGCCTGCTGTGAACCCTTTTTCTCAAAAGTCTAGGTCATTATGCCCGCCGGTCACCCAGTCATCTCAGCATACGCTTTCCATGGACGAACCTGCAACACCTACGCCCATTCCTAGTTCACATACCCCACCCACATCTCTTCATCACGATCATCACAGGCAGTCCAAAGTAAAAAATAGGGTGAGGACATCAGTGAATGCTGATTGGAACTCTCTCCGCTCCGTAGTCGTCAATTTTCTGGACACGCATAAAGAATTGTGTTTGCTTCATACGATCCTAAACGAGATCCCCGAGACCCCCCATAACTCACTTCTTCACTGCGACTTCCAGATCAAGCCTCGCCCAGACGATTACACCAAGTACCGCAGCACCTTTCACTCCGCCAACAACACCGGTCGCTGCTCTTCCTGCGGTTGCCCGAAGCTTGATGGCATGGCTCACTCCGGTTCTTGGGCTACCGCAAAGGCCTGCCGGGAGGAAGGTATACAAGACTGGGTTATCGGACTCACATATTACATCTGGCATTTTGTCGACCTACGAAAAAAGGTTTTTTCTTCTCTTGGGATTTCTTTTGACGCGTTTGGTGAAGGTGAAGAGGGTAGATCGGCGTATGCATCATGGTTAGCGGAAAGAACCGGCAGGCACCCGTCTTACACTGCATCGAATCTGCTCGACTTGCTCTACGTTGTTTCTCAGAGCGCTCACACGCTCTTTGGATGCTTTGATGCTGATGCCACCCTTTGAGTCACCCAATGAGTCACCCACTGGGGCAGATTCAATTCTGATACCGCGCTTTCCATCTTTCTTTCGTCGTACTGGTGTCCCCTCTCTGTGTATGTTAATGGTATCGCTAGTCATATTCAACCCCTTTATGACTTGTATTCACTGCATACGTTCAGCAACGCGTCTTCCCATGCAACATCAGCTGAGTATGTACAAGTTCTGGATGATTTCTCAACCGTGTGAGTATGTGGGAGATATAGGATACCGCAACCTGCACAAGATTGCACCAGAATGAATCTGCAGTCTAAACGACAAATACCGCCTGTATTACCTTATCCCTCTGTTCCAAGTCACCACTGGGTCGCATGCTTGGACTACCACACCATATATTCACTCTTTTGACCACCACTTGACATTCTCTCCCATCTGTCTAAAGCACACAGCAATGTCAACCCTGGATGGTTGTTTCACTCATAGACGCACACTTGCAGAGCTCTTAAACCTCAACGATGACGATTCTGGGTACATCGAAGGCAAGGTATTCATGGTTTGGCCCCCTCGCAACAACATGTACCGCATTCTGTTTGAGATTACCGAAGACTCTACCCCCCACCGTTTCACAGTAGAACTTCCCTATAGGAATCATGTCGTGTTTCGACCCCAAGACCGAATCTTACTTGCCCTCAGAGGCGTCAGGGTTGACGCGTTAAACCACTCCAGAGTTCCTTTTTCGTTTCCTATCGCACTGCGTTTTCCACAAGATGCAGTTTTCAAGCACATGGCTAGGGCTAATGCAGCTAGACTGAGCGGTTCGGAAAAGGGTATGTCTATCGTTTCAGCCTTTCCTTTTCTTCATATTCTGTGGGCTTGCACACCAGGCACCATTCATACAAGCTCGGAGTCTGATCCCCCCATCATTCACAAAGATGCTGGGCAGAAAACCGTCAGGTTCGACCTACCTGGAAGCTCTGCCGGTCCCTCTCAAGGCCAAGGTATCAAAGCTGACTCGAATTCAACCCCTTGCTCTTCAACCTCGACCCCACCCACCGCATATATGCACTCTGTCCAGCAACCTATCGGTGAACAGCCTAGCTCTTTGTTAGGGCGACCGCACAAGAGGCAAAGACTCGACACCCAACTTACTAGCGATGGCCCTGCCGAGTCACGCTCACTCCCAGATGTCAATCAAAAAGCACGCCCAACTGACTGGGTAGCTGCCCGCCAAAAGGCTGACGCCATGCCATCACAAAATGCCAATCCAACCACAAAGGTTTGCTCTCATATATGCCATCGATTGTACCCTGATCGACGTCAGCAGGGCGCTTTCACACCCCTTAGTAACATCAGGAAGGGGGATGGCTGGATCAACGTCATCGCTGTCGTGACCTCTGCTAATCCCCAAGGAAAGACCAAGACAAATCGTGAGTTATGGACGTATTCCTTACGCTTGGTTTGTTCAGTGAAGTTTCTTTCAGAGTTTCACCGCTCCTTTACCGTTACTGATCCGTCCGTAGCTGGCTCCCTCCTACCAAGCCTTGTCGTCAACTCCTTCCAGAAGGAATGTGCAGGTTGGCTTCCACAGGTACAGAGGGGCGACGTCGTTGTTTTACACAAACTCAAGGTTGGGCTCTCCCTTATTGCGTGCTCTGATTGCTTGAGCGTTTTGCTAGGTCGTAGAGTTCAATGACGCGGTAGGACTCACCGGTTATGGAAACGCGCTGCGTTGGGCTGTCTATGACCCAGCCACCCATTCAGTTCGAGCCCCTGAAAAAGGTGGTGCTCATGACAAGGGCGTGACTCATGCAGGCACTGTAGGACAGGAGTTTTCTCCACTCTTGCCGCTGCTGCAAGGCAGTGCAGAGCTGGAGCGTTGTCGGGAGCTGAGTCAATGGTGGGTCTCTATACCAGCAGCCAAAAAGCTGGATGCCCCTTCTATACGGCATCGCAGGTGCCATTTGCTCCTCTCGGAAGCCTCTCCAGACCTTGACCCTGGAGGCTTCTTTGATTGTACCGTCGAGGTGCGCCAATGGCACTCTTTCATTTGCATCAGCTCTCAACGCCCCATTCAAGATCTTGAAAACCCATTCTGGCCCAACCAAGGTTTATGTAACCGATTACACCCCAACCCCCCATGCTTATCCCTTGATGGCAAGCTGGTGTCCACCCCAGCTGCATGGCCATGTCTTTCAATGCGAATTTTGGGACGATGCCAGGATGGTTGCGAAGCAAATGAACCGCGGCGAGTACTGGTTTCTAGACAACGTTCGGGCAAGGTGGAACCCTGCCAGTTACATTGAGGGAAAAATGCAGGCCCCGCACAAAAGTACTCGCATCGCCCAATCGCAGAATGAGGTAGCAAATGCAGACCCCCACCTGAGAGCTCTTCTCGTGTTCGTGTCCCACTCCCTATCCCAGCTGCGCTGCCTTATTTTATTTTTCAGTAGAAAGCATCAGCTCGGATTGGTAGCCACATCCCTATCTGATGCAAGGACCCCTTACCCTTTGATATCCATAAGAGATGCACTCGTCCGCCCGGCCCCAGCAACATTCCGACTTTTCGCACGCATTGTCGATTTTTATCCATTCGACCTCGAGGACGCTTGCATCTTACGGTATACCGAGCGTGACCCAAAGTAACCACTCTCATTGTTTATAGGGCATTTTTGTTAATAGTCAATTAGGGTCGAGTTTTTTTTTGGAATGAAAATTATATAGTTAGAAAGCCACATTCAAGAGGATTCAAATGGTCCAACATTCATAAAAATCGGCGGTGTAGTTGTGGAGATATGCATCGAACAATGTTGGTATATGTCACCATGCAGAATTACCCAATATGGAAGGTGGACTTAGGGTTAGGAGCGGAACTCTAGGGTTAGGACTACCTGATAGGGTAATGATGGACCCACAGTGCACGCTCAAAAGTTACCCAATAAGGTAGTCGTATTACATACTTTCCATTTCCTAAAAGGACTAGATAACAACACGCTTCAACTTCAAGTCACTCTCTGATATTACTTAGAACTACTGATACCTCTAATCTGGGCTGTGTTTCAACTTGGTGTGTTCATTTATTCAACATGTTCACTCCTGATTTTCCTCTACCTATGAATATCACCTGGTGGGTACAGTTCACTGCCTGAATTGTCTGGCTTGGTTTGAGTCTCTGCTGGTAAGTCTTTCTGTTTCTAGCTTTCCTGGTTCCAAACTGATGCATTCTGTGCCTTCTTAGGTCAATTCTAGAGTCCTCAGCATGGCCTGTGTCTGAGCTCACATATAGAATCCTCTTTCTCTCAAGCTTGACTCTTGGAGGTTCCTCCTTTCAGTTCATAGGCTCGTAGGGTGGTGGAAATGGTTCTTGAGGTGCGTCATCATTGTTCCATATGTTGTGCTGATCATCTTCTTCAGCTTGCACCACCAATTGCATGCGTTTCATCACTTACACACACTCTCCCTCAATTGGCACATTGTATTGTGTCTTTGTGCTTTCTCTGTCAATGTGCATGTTCTCTCCTCTGGCCTTACTGTCAACATTCACATCTGTGCTTCCATGCATGACACTTTGGTCTGGTCTGATTTCAATGTATTCATCTGGCTTGTCCTATATGGCTGCAGGCCATTCATCATTGTAGATCCCACATGCACTTGTCTCTACACTGACCACTTCTTGTAGATTGTTTGATCTGATTTTGATGTTGCCAGTTTTGACTTGCTTCCAATCAGATTCAATGTGTCCACCTTCTGGTTCAACCTGTATCTGCTCCAGATTCAGATCCAGCTCATTGATACATGCTGTGCTATATGCATGTACAGTTTTCAGTTCAGATTCAGGGATTCTTGGGCTGCTTGCTGGGGCTGCTTGACTTATGCTGTCAGTGCTCATTACTGCAGCCTTCTCACTGACTCTTCCATGTGATCTTGTGCACTTCTCACTCTTTCCTCTCACTTGGTCTCTTTTCTCCTGGCTTTGCACACTACATTCCTGCATGCAGTGTGATCCATTTCTTGGTGCACAATCTGATTTCCATGCTTCTGACTCATTTCTAACCTGGTGGGTTGTGCAGCCATGGTGCACACATCCTTGTAGTATACTGTTGAGTTTGTATCAGTTGTGGTAGGCCTGCTGAATAGAGCTTCAAGTTGGGTGAACCATTTGTGTGCTGGCAAGTGGTAGTCATTGAAAATGCGGTGGATGAGACCTGAAATTATTGTAATGAGTATATATTGTGCTTTGGTATTGTTGTACAGCCACACAGCATGTGTGTACAGGTTCCATAAGTCCTTCAGCCTCATTTCAGTACTGTTAATTAGATCTAGTAGACCTAATACTTTCTGAGTTCTGAACTCCCACAGTTCTGGAACACTTTTGAGATTCTGAGATTCCAAGTTTGAAAGCATCACTTCCAGAGTATTAAATATTTCAAATATTATCAGAAGTGTCAGAAGGGTGTAAAAGCGATTAACAGGTCAGGAGTAACAAAGACATAGAAATGTTCTAGTAAAGCATTTACTGATCATTGAATGGGTTTTGAAAAAATTTCAGTCAAAACATGTGGTACCTGTTGATATAACTCAGAACCACTTAAAGCTCTAGGCTGCTTTCACTAGTCAAGAAAAGGAAAAATGAGTTGACATCATAGATGCTGAGGAAAACACCAAGAGGACAAGACTGCCCTTTGATGGCTGCATTATTGTCCTTTATATACTAGTCTACATATTTCTACCTGTTGTACTCTAATCTATATGTCCATGAGAATATCATAAGGATCAGATGTGGAGGAGGCATGGTGTGGAAGAATGGAACATGATACATGTGTAGGGTAAGGGTATAAAATGATGGTTATGGGTGATGCATGGAAGACATAGGAATGTTCTGGGAAGGTCAGGAATGAATAGCATGACATACTGTACGAGTGGAAATGGTTTTCATGATAAAATACAAAGTTTCAGTTGAACTCTTGTGCTTCCAGTGCTTCCGAGGTTCCGGATTCCGAGTTCCCACAGTTCCGGCATGCTTCCGAGCTTCCGAGTTCGGAAGCATCACTTCCAATGTCAAACATTCTAGATGCGGTCAGAAGTGTCGGAAGGGTCAAAAATGTTGGAAGGGGTGTGGAAGTGACTGTAACACTGAAGGTAGCACCAAAAGGACAAGACTACCCTTTGGGGGCTGTATTCTTGTCCTTTATATACTACTGTACAGTGTCAGGAACATGAGTAATGGATGGAAGACCTAGGAACGTTCTGGAAAGGTCTGAATGCAGATAATGGCATATTGAGAGATTTGAAGGGGTTTCAAAGATAAAACAGAAAGTTCCAGTCAGATTGTCATGCTTTCAGTGTAATTCCAGTTCCGAAACCCTTCCAGCATTTTCATGCTTCCAGAATGCTTCTGTGATTCCAAGTTTGGAAACTGTTTTCACTGCTTTTGGGTGTGTCAAGCCTTTTGCAAGTGTGATCAAAAGTGTTAGAATTGTAAAAGTGACTGTAACAAATTTCATGATTTATCTGACTGTGCCTTCACCAGTAGCACCAGAAGTGTGGCACAAAGTATGACCAGAATTACTGCTAGAATGATTAAAGCCACAGGAACATCAAAAGTCATTTTTGAAAGCTCTGTATCTCAGAAACTCAGAAGCACTCAAGAGGTATGGAAATCTCAGAATGCCCTGAATTTAACAGGTCTGAAAGTATGAGTAGTAATCTCAACAAATCTGAAATATCAAAATCAGTTCTCATAGATATACTTTATCTTTTTAGTTGAATGGCTTCCAAAATTCTTTGGGAGTGATTCTCAGTAGAGAAGAAGTCAGAGAAATGTAGATAAACTGCAACAAAGAACAAGCATTTGACTATACCAATTTATAGGAATATCTATCATATTTAAAGACTGTTATGGTTACTTTTCCACATCCTTCAGACACTTTCAATACTTCCAACACATCTGACCACACTTAGAATGTTTGACACACTGAATATGATGCTTCCGAACTCGGAACACCGGAAGCATTCTGGAATCACATGAACTCAACTCAAAACCTTGAAAGCCTCGAAGCATGGAATTTTGACCGAAACTTTGTATTTCATCTTAGAAACCCTTTCTATTCGAATGGTATGCATTTCAGACTCTTCCTATGTCTTCCGTGCATCATCCATGACCCTAACATCATCTTATGCCCTTATCCTTTTCATGCATTACCTTCCATTCTTCCTCACCATGCTCTTCCACAGCTGATCCTTATGGTATCCTCATGGATGTCTAGATTAGAGTACGATATTTACAAACATGTAGAGTAGTACAAGAATGCAGCCACCAAAGGACAGTCTTGTCCTCTTGATGTTTTCCTCAGCACCTACAGTGTCAGCTCATTTTTCCTAGTGAAAGTGGCCTAGAGCATTCAGTGATTCTGAGTTGCATCAAGTACAAAGCGTCCTTTCACCCAATAAGGCAATGACATCTTGTTCTCATCTTTGTTTGAAACTGCATTTCTGGCTCCGATGAACCTATTTTGGAAAAAACGTGGCCAGTTGGTAAAAATTCGACTATCATACCACCTTCATTCTTTCTCACCCCCCTTACTTCTTCTATTCTTCCAAGAGAATCATCATGACTGATAACATGGTACCCAACTACTTGATTTTTCTGGCTCAAAATCCAAGCCTTCCAAAGACATACACACGAAAATCAAGACAAACAAAAGACTTCTCTTCTCAAAGGGAAGACAATATCACGTCTACCTCCACACAACCAAGTTATATGCAGGTCTGAGACTTGGCACTATTTCAAAATGACACACCATTTGCTGAAGCTGGAAATAGTTTCTTGCAACAAATCCATGTCTTCCTAAAACTTTCACTAGACGTGTGGTTAGTCTTTATCTGATTTGAGGGATGAATGTTGTAATATATTTTTAGAGACAGCCAGAGAATAACACACAATCAAATGTAAGAATGAATTCTGAGAGAGAAGAAATTTCAAAGGTATTCAGAAAGCTGTTTTATTTTTCCAATACATTGACTGACTTGTGCTTCATAAAAATGAAGACTATGAGTCAGGAAAATACTGCTGACATGTCTGAAGCAAGTGAATTGAATCAAGTCATGGAAAGACTTGAGGCATGCGATCTGGAAGTCTTACAAGAATCCATACTTTCGAATGATGAAGCATCACAATCCCAGAGGCCAGCAGCACGGGAAACACCAGAAGGACCGGAAGCATCAGAAAGATCGAAACAACATTCAGTGTGTTGTCCAAGTTGCTCAGAAGTTTACAACATTCTAAATAATTTACAGCCCATATTGCCTGCTCTAGACACAATAGAGCATGTTTTCAGAGTTCAAAATGTAGATCCTTTAATTGAGTTATGGGATACATTTGCACAGTTGAGAGTCTGTGAGAAAGATGAGACAGAGAAAGAGCTGGAAATAGAGGAGGAGGAGGAGGAGGAGGAGGAGGAAGAAGAAGAAGAGGAAGAAGAAGAGGAAGAAGAGGAGGAGGAGGAGGAGGAAGAAGAGGAGGAGGAGGGGAAGGAGGGGAAGGAGGAGAAGGAGGAACAAAAAGATGTGCAATCTCAAAATGCGGTTTTCAAAAGAGAGGAGGAGGAAAGTGATGAGGATTCCCTTTCAATGAATGGTAAATTTTTATTTTCTTCGCATATTTACAACACAAACTAATTGAACTTAGACAAACCTATTCCAGCTCGTGAGTTTTCTGACCATCAGTGGGAAAACCACACAACAATGCTGACTCAATCAGGGCTTTTGAGAAGTGAGAAGGAGAAGGAAAGTGAAGATAACTCACCATCCATCCATTGTAAGCCTTTTTTCCCATGCCTATACTATATGCTGAAGGATAATCAAGATAAAATGTCTTCCAACATGATGGATAATCATTCATCCATCAGTGCATATTTGTTACACAACCGGAAAAGAAAGATTCCTCAAGGTTAGCCTTTTGTCATCCTGAATATATTGATGGCCTCCATCTTTCTACAGTGACATCAAAATACATCCCAAATCATTCGTTCAGAACTCTGAGGACAGAAAGCAAAATAAATGCCACAATGCATCATTTCACAGGCAAGCCTTCCTTTTGAAAAACTCAGAAGAGTCTTATCGGAATGATAGAATTTTCACCAGAACCATCGGAATCTTTTTCTAACCATAACCTTGGTTCCATCAAAGAACACACCTCTGCTGTCTCTTCTGACCATGGTACATATGTCTGCTTTCTGACCGTTATTCTTTTTCCTGACACCATTGCTTTGTATTCAGAAAGCATACATGCACTGGATCGATCAAATAATGCCTTAGACCAGCATGACTACACTTCTGTGATGCAGGAACCTTATGCTAGTATGTATATTTTTTTCATGTTCATTTGCTTCACTTCCTGATGAGTTCAAGATGATCATTACCCAGAATGTTCTACTTCACCAGTGCTGAAACGGCAAGATGGAATGGCCATCTCACTTCTCTGAGATGTCCAACAACCTCATGCTGGTATATATTTGCATCTTCTTCTACAATCTTTGCTGATTACTGGAAGGAAATTGTTTTCCTGAATCTTCTATTTCTCCAGCAGTGAAATGAAAAAATGTGACTGCTGTCTCATTTCTCTCAGATGTTTTCTCAGATGATATGCATTATTTCATGTCTTCAAATAATTCATGACAAACAGCTCCACAGGATTAAGAAAATCAGATGAAACCTCATGTGCAACCCCTTTGATCATGAAACAATGAAATGTGACAGCCATCTCACTTCTTTCCATCATTTCTATGGTTCCCACAGATGGTATTCTTTTCTTCATTTCATCAGATGGATGATTCTGAAAGAAATTACTTCATGTGCAGTGAGTGTATGGAATGAAAAGTTCTGTATAGATCATAAACCATTCTTGATGTTAAACTGGGAGAGTGTTACAACTACCTCGGGTAGAGATAGACACAGCCCTTTAGAGGGTCTAGGGATACTAGGACGAAGGAGAATGCGGCAAGGCATTCTATGAGGATGAGGTTCAAGGATTCTAGGAGAACAAGACTTTCTGCTTGCTCTATCTCAACAATTGAACATCGAAGAGAAGACTACCTCTGAGATCGATTGTCTTGAGGTGAACAACAGATCTCCCTTAGAACAGCATAGCTTCAAGAGTGCTATGAAGTCTCGAAGAGCAAAGGAGGTTCCAGTTGAGAGACTAGGACTAGGATGGAGCAAAGACCTGGTGTATTGAGGTACATGAAAGGGAAGTCTAGCTTAGGGATACTGGTACAGGAAGATGAGCTTATATACAATAGGGAAGAGTCACTGACAAAGCAAGTGGAATCGCATAGAATGTGATGGAAATCGGACAATGAGTCAGGGTATCATAGTCAGTGACGAAAAGAAAAGAACGTCTGGACTGGGACTGTCACCCATGTGTATGTAAGCAATAACAAGAGAGAAAGGGGTCGATCATAACAGAGAGCATGATGGCAGTAACACTTCTTTCTGAATTTCATGATGGTATGCACCCTTTCTCATTCATAAATATTGTGCAGACCAATCATTCATGCTGGCAGGCAATGAAAGTGATGAGGTCAGTTCAAGAAGGTCCAAATCTGCTGTCAAAGAAAGTCATGAAGATGGCTCTACAACCCATTCCACATGTGGTGAACATGAAAGTGTGACATTCAATGAGTACCATCCACCACAACATCAGTTGTTTCACATTCCATCCATTCCAGAGGTTGATGGAACTTCAGAAATAGAAGTGGATCATTTGAGAACTCAGTTCAGTAAGTGGCTGAAATGAACTTCCATTCATAACTATATGGTCTGCATGTTACATTTTTCACAGAACATGCCATTTCAAATCCTTCCATATGGGCTGCTGCCATTCAAGAGATTGACAGTCTTCATCCCCAGAGATATGTGGCAGGAAGCATAATGAACCTTTTTCTGCTGACAGAACAGTTTAAATCGATGAAGGACAATGCTTGTCACTTTGTGGATCTCTTCATGACTTCCTCTCCCTCTCACCCAGAGCCAGAAGAGATCACACAATTCTGATCTCACTCTGGTTTCTTCTCCAATCCCCTAGCATCACCCTCTGACAAACCAGTCATTTTCATCCTCTGCAGACATCAACAGTATTTCACTGTCTGCTTCAACTATCAGTCCAATCATGCATGGATCTTTGGTCAGAATTCTTGTCCTTCAAATCCAGGACTTTACACCAATGTTAGATGGGACCAATGAAACAGTTGGTTGTATTGGAAGAGGATTGCTGCCTTATTTGGATGGAAGATGTCCGACGTCAACCTAACTTTGAATGCATATAAGTTTCAACAAGTGAATCTTCATTTTCTTTCTCAAATCTGACATGTTTGTTGATCCTCTTACAGAATGGATTGGATTGTGAACTGATCGGTGTCTTGATCACTCAGTATTTGTTAAGCAACAGCCCTGAGAGTTATATGAAGTTCCCTTTCATGGTATGTTCCCACCTCATGAGAAAACGACTGTTGGATTGTGTGTTGAAGAACCTGTTCAGCTGTCATCACTGGTGGAGGGAGTTCAAAGACAAGGAAGGATGGTTGAAAGAACCATCTGAGGAGGTTTTGGACATGATACAGAATGGTGGATTGGATCAATCCAATCATGCAACAGCCCTCACTGTAATGCTCTCTAGATCTGGAGACAGGTGTTGGCAGTGCAATCTGCCAATTCATTCTTCCGAAGTTTTTGAAGTTCCTGATGCTTCCAATGCTTTCAATGCTTCTGAGGTCTCCGATCATGATGTGGATCCTATTATGCAGCGACTTTCATCATGCTTGAAACACATAAAAATAATGCACACAGCTAGAAACTGTGCTCTTTTTAAACCGAGAGTTCCAGAATGGGATTCCAAGCCACACCTCTGCCATTGCAACATTATCTCCCACTTCCTATGAATGACTTGTTCAATTGCTACTTGGACAGTCCCACATTGGAAGATCTGCAATGCCACATCAGAGAAAACGCTGAGAATGGTGTCCGTTCCAACTGGGACTACTTCAAAGATTATGGATGCAGGCTTCCAGATTTCGCGACAACCTTTAACCAACAGCATCCGATCTGTGTGAAAGACCACCTCTTGTCGATAGGTCAACCAGAATTTAAAGATCCATTCCTGTCGGATGAGATTGTGGTGCATTACCTGCTTATGGACCACATGGGTGAACCTTGCCAAGTGATGGTAAACGATGTAGATGTCATGGGAATGCAAGAGATGTTGAGTCTCACAGGTCAGACGAATTCTCATCATAGCATAGACCTCTTCGTTTGCAGAAAAAACCCAGTTCAAGGAAACTATGTTTGTTTCCAGCTGGAAAGAGATGCTGTTCTGATCACCACTGGGAAGATCTGGACCACTCTGGATATTGACAGCATCATCTGGGTCACACATGAGCTCCATGTGTGCAGTTCCATCAAAGTCAATGTCATGCCATACTTTGAAAATAAACCCCCCATTCCAAGAAACAATCATTGCAATGTGGAGATTCTCATGCCAGTCTACTGATGATTGAGAACGAGGTGGACACTCCAAGTGGTTCACCAAACTGGTTTCTATCAGCAACATACCACACATTTCCTTTGCACAGGTTGAAGACAGTTCCAGAAGTGTCAACATTTATGTGGCATTTCCTTGCATGATGCACAAGCACCCCAAGACTGGTCATTCTGCAACCCTCATTCCATCTCCAGTCCAGATCATCTGGCTTACTCAGCTCTTGTTTCCAGCCATCAGAACTATGTCACCATCAGAGATATGGGAATATTGAAACTTCACTTATGAGGAGTGGAAGTGGAAGGTGACCATGAACAATCAGCTCAAGAACACCAGGACTCTCACCATAGATCCCATCACCATCAAAAACATGGCACACCACATGTGAGCCTTTATCTCCCAAAGTGATCAGAATGGTGGTCATCTTGATGCCTTCAGTTCCTTCCTTTTCATCGTCAATGCCAGGGGTATCAAGCTCAACACCATCACCATCAGGGGTCATTCTAGAGATCCCTTGGTCAACCTTTACAGGGAGGTTCCTACTTTGGACTGTGAGTATATGATGTGCCATGAGAATGGCCAATTGCTTCTAGAATTGGGAATATTATATCATTCTGATCCTGTGGATCAGCAGCCCCTCATCAGTCTATGGAAGCTCAACTCACTTCATGCCTCATATTCCAAATCAGGAATGAACAAGCCTGAGGAGTTCAAGACCTGTATGATGCCCAGACATGGTGGACTGCAGGCAACGATGGAAAGGGCTCGAAGGATGGCCATCCAGTTCACATTTCGGTCCACATACAATCTTATATTTGAGGCCTTCTGCAGACCAGGTCAAGAGGAGAAGTTCTGTGTAGATTCGGAAGCTTATGCCAACACAGCTCTCTTCCAGCAGACATGTGATGAATTTGTGACCATCTATCATGGATCCAAGAAAAAATGCTTTGGAGTTAGAGAAGAGATTTGAGGGAGTGGATTTGCCCTTTGTGGTCAGTTTGGAACCAGGTCCATTAGCTTTCATCTTTCCATGTCCTGAACTGACTTCTACTTTCTGCATAAAGACAGCTGAATATTTGGACTTAGACCTGATCCTCTGGGTTCTGTCTCAATTTTTTTGTGACTTCATGATCCAAAGAGTGGAAGAACTTTGATTCATTCAGATCCATTTCTTTAAAGAACCCTGATCCAATTATGGAATCATGACCAGCATTATAGTCCATCTCCTGCAGAACATGTCCTTTTCTGTTGTGCCAAAGCATGCCCACCTTACTGATGCTTTGAGAGATCTCTCTTATGAGGGTGTCATTCAACAGTTCAGAATGTTTTTCTTGCAAGACTTGAATCCAATCACTGGAGAGCTTTCCATTATATCTCAAACAGACAATGCAGACATAACACACAGGTTGGGAACATGTGTAAAAAGAGTTGGCAGCCCAAGAAATCTGAATCCAAATCTGGTCGGAACTCATAAGAATACAGAGCCCACCTGGAATGAGCTTGTTCACTGCCTGGAAACAAATCCCACCCATATCATGCAATGCTGGACTTGGAATAGTAGTCTTAGGGGATGGAACAAGTATGCTTCAGAACTCTTTGTTGCATTCACCAACAACATATGGCTAGCGATGGACCCCAGTCAATTCATATGCCCTCCACTCTGCACCAGAACCATTCAAGAGGCTTTGGAATCATGGTCTGTTTCCCACATAGCAGAAGTTCTCTTGAGTGTCAGATTCTTGCCTAACTCTCATGGCCTGAATATACAAAGAAATACATGCTGGGACTTTTCTGATATGCTGGATATTCTCTTCTCTTCTCTGAATGTCTTGCCACAGAATGCAGTTTGGATGTGTTTTTCTCAGAGGCATGGGTATCTCCATATATATTCTGAATTCAAGGCCATGCTCTCCACTGAGCAGTTTCACAACAGGAAAAAGAACATCACAGAACTACTCAACCATGCACAATGTCTGCCAAACAGCACCAAGGCCAGAGTTTGGACAGGTATAATTGAAATGTGTACCAATTCTATGTGTTATAGGCTCAAGGGAATCAAATGGAAAAAGTCTACAGCAAGAAAAGCCATGCATATCAACTTGCCCTCCCAGCAGGTCACTACTCGTCTTGATGAATCCCAAGGTATCTCTACCAGAGCATCTAAAATTCGACAGCAAAAGGAGAGAAGATTGCCCAAGTCTAGAAACAAGAGAATTCCACCTTTAAAGAAAATATAAGGTCATTAAGAACATTAGGGGTTCACCAAAAGCATGTTTGCATGTGTATCAACTTTCATCCATTTTAACTAGACATTCCAAGAGTTCCCACCTTCCAATCATGAAATTCAATTTCAGCCATCCACAATGCATTTCTTTTTCCATCAAGTCTAACTATATCTTTTATAATATCCATGATAATAAATTTATCACTATCAAACACCTCTGATCTTTGAGAGTATGATCTCCCTGGTTGTGATGAAAAGTATGGGTAAACTTCAGTTCCAACTCGGAATATCAGAACCTCAGAATCTTTGGAAGTGTTGTGGAAACCTGGAAATGTCACAATGGTTTCAGAACCAGAAGTGCACCAGAAGTGCAAGGATCTGACTGAAACTTTGTATTTTATCTTTAAAACTCTCCACAAGTCATGCAGACCCTTTCCATTCAAACTGTATGTCATTTAATTTCCCATGTCTTCCATGCATCTTCAATGACCCTGACATTATCTTATGCCCTTACCCCTGTTCTAATATGATCATCAATCCTTCCACATGGGTTTGCTGTTGTCACCATCATCTCCTGCTTTACTGTCTCCCTTGGCCACCAGTGGTGGTGGAGGATATCCTGTGATTCAACTCTCCTGGGCACCATTTGATCAGGGTTCCATTGGGTGTGGTGTTTGTGTTTCAGGAAAGAACAGCATGCTGAGTATTTGCAGCATCATCTCGACATTATCTGTGTTCATTTTTTCTTCCATAGTTTGATTGTTTCAATGCTCATAACATTGAAAAGAGTGACTGATCTGACCTGCTATACATGTCCAGAAATAAACTAACAGGTCAGTAACACAAAGAAATGATATGTTGCAGGTGGAGAATGCCCTGCTGCTGCCAGCTCTACCATTAATACTGTTATATACTGCACCATTTCTCGCACTGGAATGATGTTGTGGATTGTAAGACAGCACACCACACAGACCACTCTGCTCATAGTCGCAGCACAACCTATCATACACCCCACCAACCCTCAAGGATCATGGTGGATACAAGGGGGATGATGAGGATGATGATAAAGTCTGCAAAGCTGCCCTGCATGGTACCATCCCAGCGCCAGCAGAAGATCCCGAACCCAAACTCAGCAGTTCACCAGCAGGAAGCAAGAGCTGGAGGCCACCACTTGTAGCCTGGTGCAGATTGGCACACATGTCAGTGTGTGCATGTGAAAGCCCACCTGGAATAGAGAGTTCAATCCCTCCCTGGCATGCTTGCCACATGGAATCCAATGTAGATGGTATTGGTCATATAGGCAATCCTACCAACAAAATCAATGAAGCACCCATGCTATTTCCAGAGATGGGCATGTGTTTTGATATACCATCACTACTCTCCACTGAAGCTGGGTCCAAGAAAATGTGAAGGAGACCAGTAAGCATGCCATGCAGAGTGCATTTGACAATAGTTGAGATGGAACCAGAAGGAGTGGAATTAGGCACAGGTTGAGCTGAAAGGGGTGTAAGTAGTTCTGAGTCATATCAGTTTCTCTCATGGTGACTTTCATTGTAATTGATACTTTCATGATTTTCTTTTTATAACTCATTCCTTTATTATGACTGATCTCATTGTTTCTCTTCTTCTGACTTTTATGGTCATTTTCATTGACGCTCTCACCATTTTTCTCATTGACTCACATTTTGAAAGTTTGAAAAACTGGAATATATTGTTTTTATGACCAATGTTGATCCATACACAGATGCTGGACCTTTGCAAGCCTTTCCATCCAGATCTTCTGAGCCTTCCAGGCCTTCTGAGTCTTCCAGGTCTTAGAAGGAGGTATGGTAGAAGAAAGTAATGTTTCCCTCAGTAGCACATCTTATTGACACAATAAATTCTAATTCCTTCAGGCTCCACAACCTGCACCTTTTGACGTCAATCATGGCCAACTCTGCATGTTCTGATTTCCTCCACAGCTGGAACCAGAACCAGTAGGTACTTTGGCAGATGGGCATATCTGTACAGAGTAACATCTCCATTCATTTTTACAGTCTCCATTATCCTTCAAATCTCTTTTCCATAAACCCCAGGCCTGAGGATTGCATTGCCATGCTGCATCTAACAATTCCTAGATGGCTAAAATGTGAGCATAATGACACACAAATCTACAAATCTATATTTTAGTGGTTTTTTCTAATATGGTTAGGGTCAGGGTGGGGTTAGGGTGACCATTTCACATGTGATATCACCACAATAAGACCAATATCAAATGCAGCAAAACGAGTGGGTATCTACCACATGTAAAAAAGAGCCGCAATTTGACCATATGGTTAAAGTGCGGCAGATTATGACATAAATATTTTGCCACAATTTGACAATGTAGTCTAAATGGGGTGATATATGGTGTGAAAAATAGCCACAATTAGGCCATAAGGTTGAATTGCAGTAAATTATGATCTTTATATTAGTCCACAATTCAACCACATAGTTGAATTGTGGAGAATGTCTACTGAGATAGAACTATGGTATCACAGAATAAGATGATATTACATAATATGTACGGTTAAATGGATCAATTGTATTATGATTGAATGTTATCTTGTGACCACCACCTCAATGTCTGCACAACAAATGATTGAGTGAATCCAAAGACAACAGGCCCAACTGAGGGTGATGTACAGAATGGAGCGTGGTGAGTGACATGGTCTACCTGAGTGAGCAAGCTGGATGATGTTGTGCAGTTGTTGAAAGTGATGATGAGATGACTGAGGAGGAGGGTGATGTTGAGATGAAGGTTGAGAAAGAGGGATTTGCAAGTGGACATGGGAGAGATGTGATGGTGAGTGAGAGTTTTGAGAAGGAGAAGGAACGATGGAGAATGAGGGAAGAGGAGAAGCAAGTGAGGATTGCTAAGTTGGAGGAGTTGAACCAGGTATTGGAGGAGAGGGTGGAGGAAATGAGGGAGCGAAATCAGGAGGGAATTGAGAGGGAGAGTGCACTGAGGGATGAGATGGAATCCATGCAAGTTCCTGATGGTAAGCTTTATTGTGATTTAACTGAATTGTGTATGTGATATGTGCTAAATTTCAGTGGAATGGGTGAAGTTCTATCTGAAACTTGGTGCATTAACTGAAGTTACATGGTTGCTGGATGAGCGATATACATGCCCAATGTGAGTATCTGATGATCGACCACGGAGTGAACTAATGAATGTATTGTGTAATGTACTACTTACTGTACACAGATGTCAAGAGTACATGTGAGTGGAATGGTGTGTGGTGTGCAGTGTGTGTGTGGAAGCTGTCTATGGATGTAGGAAGTATGTCTCATGGATGTCCACATTGTGTGGACACCTGTACTGTGGATCATGCATTGTGACAGCTTGGGCACAAAGGTATAGTGGAGATGCAGTGGAAGTGATGGTGTAGGAAAGTGTAGTTTCCTACAGTGACATCCGGTCATTCCTAGTCATCCTGTAACCCCTATCCTGCGCTCTAGTCGATCCAAGACTGCTCTGTGCTGCTGTCTATCCTGATCTGAGTCAATCCGGTAGTTGTCTGAAGGTCAGTTTTTGATCCGTCTACCATTTGTTTACCATTTTCCTTCAATTTGATGTATCAGACCCGGACCCATGCGCACAGGATACCCATTCGGTCCACCGGATACCGGATTCCCGTGCACCAGATCACTTTCCTGCACATTCTTTTAGAGTCGAGTAGTCTTCTTTGGTGTTTTCTCTTGTCATATATCATTCGGGTATGCCCGAATTAGGATGTAACTCCCCTACCATCACTATGCAAGCCATCTAGTTCCACTCAGTACCAATCCTAAGCCAGTTCCCCTCCAGTTTCCCCCATTCCTGCCATCCTGCAACACCAAAGTTGGTTTCCTAGCCCTACTGAACGGGGGGATTCCAGACTCAGTTTTCCAGTGTCCTGTGGACAACCAGTGAGCCATCCTTTAGTCCTCTTTCATTCTATTTGCAATCCCCTGGGTCGAGACCTACACTCACACCCTTATTTTTTTGCTTAGGACTGTATTCCGAGTCCTGTAGCTACTTTACAATGGAGCATGACTTCCAATGTCCTATGTGCCAACAGCAGATTGTGATTGCATTGGAAGATATGAAGATGAGAACAAAATCTCCACTACTGATTGTGTGCAATGAGTCTGGGGAATGGACTGTGATGTTGTTGCTGGAGGATGCATACTTGATGGTGAGTTATGTGCAGCTGCAGGTGAACCTGCATCAGGGACTTGGTGAGCATGAGGTGAGCATAGTGGAGGGATGGAGTGGATGTGATGTGGGACAGAAGATGACTGCTGCTGGACAGCGGTAAGTGACGAAGGAGTTGAGTTTGTTGCTGCTGTCAGCTATGCAGGTTGTCGAGGCAGATGGTCAACCGATTCCAGCAGTACTGGGTGAAGTACAAGATGCAGTCATTGTTGAATCGACTGTGGATGTTCAATCCAAATGAAAATGGAACAGCACTTCCTGATTCTCCCAGGAGGTGTGATGGGTACCACAGCAGAAGGGAGGAGGAGGGAAACCAAGGGTCCTTTTTTTCATGATGGCAAGGTCGAGTACATTGGGAGACAGCTAAGGGGATGACATTGGGTGGGGAGGACCAGCTTTCTTGATGTAGAAATGCTGTGATTTGACCATAGGGTCTAAACACAGCAAATGCGATCACCTGTCAGTGGAATGTGTATCTCATGTATTACTATCACATGTGTTCAATTCATAGTAAATTCAAATGTGACTCTGATACCTGATACCACCCATAAACAGTCTGTCCTATTTGCCACATTTAGACTATATGGTGAAATCACAGCAAATGTGATGCTGATACAGAGAAACAAGGTCCACTGAGAGGCTGCCACATTCGATGCATTTCAACCATAGTATAAATGCAGACAATACAGCTGTGACATGTGTATCCTCTTCATCACACCATTCCAGGATTGGCCACCTTGCCTCATCACAGCATGCCTGTATTTGCTGCGATTTCACCATATGGTTGAAATGTGGAAAACGTGGCTGTCTGTCAGTGGACTGCATGTCTCTGTATGAGCATCACATTTGCCACAATTTCACCATATGGTCAAATCACAGCAAGTGTGGGACACGGCATTCCCTTGTGTGTAGTCACATTACATCATGCACTTATTTGCTGCAATCCAACATGAATATAAATCGAATACCATACATTGGCGTTATTGAGTGATTCATATCATAGTATGCCCTATCTGTGTATCAAGTAACTCTTCTTCTGTTTCGTGAAGTGGTGTCATGTTCCACATATGGGATGATGTGAAGATCATGCATGGAATTATCGTTATCATCATCACTGATCTCTATATTGACCTGCCATCTCTTGCCCAACGCTGTGTTTGATAGACTTCCAGATGAAATGTGGAATTGATTGGTTTGAACATGTCCACATGTCTTGACCCAGCCCTTCTGTAGAAGTGCCTTCAAGGTGTGTTCTCTGGTGAGTGCCATGACAGCATCGTATGCTCCATACTCTTTGTCAGAATTCAAACATCCCTTTACTCTTTTCCACAGCTCTTCAATGTCAACGGGAGAGGATGGAATGATGTCAGTGAGCCAACATCCACCTCTGACAGCACGATATGCCATTGGTTTTGCGAGTCTAAAGCATAACAAAATGTTGGGCATAGTGAGGCCTTTGGCTGCTAAGGAAAGTTATGAGAGCATGAACAAATGATAAAACACAAAGAAGACCGACTATGTTTTTTGATGAGCAACTTGAGATCTGTGTTGGCCTCGTCCATGGCACTTCCAGATCGCTGATTGGAGTTGGCGATGGCCAAGAGAGATCTTTTGTCCAGCATTCCTATAATGTATCCAGACACCATGGTAATGAAAGGTGGGACCAAGGTGACACCTTTTCTTGACTTGCATTGCTCCCATTTGAGGTTGGCAAGATGATCTGCAAGTTGGGACATGGAACTTTTGGTGGGGGCATCGAGATGGATGGGTCCAAAGATGTCAGAAACCATTCCAGCAAAGATGAGAGCGATGAACATTGCAAGTCCATGAAGGGGGTTTGAGATGTGATTGTAGTTGGTCTGAACCCACTCATACAGACGACAACTGAGATAATCTTTTGTTTGAATGGAAGCATTTTTTATGGACCATTCAGAAGGGAGACATCATTTGTGGAGAATCTTGTGATAGTTGGTGAGATGATGTTGACAAGCATCCAAAGATGTGTGAGGATTGTTGAGAGCAATCATCTCAGAGGACACAAGAACATCTGCATCTCTGACCTGTCTGGCAGTGAGTACTCTGAAGGTAGATGTGATCTGATGTGGTTCTGTGACATCGAGAGGCAACCAGAGATCATGTGAGACAGTGGCAGATCTATGACCATGTCTTTCAATGTGAGTAGCAGTGATGTCAGTCTTGGACCAAGGTATGTGATTGATCTTCATTTTTTTGATGACAGAGAAGAGGATGGTTTTGAAGAAATTGATTTCGGTGGCATTTCCAGTCACACCAGCATTTAAATGGTGTTGCTGACAGGCAGCATAATTACCTATGATGTTCAGAATAGTGACCATGATGTGTTGAAACATGCCATTCTGAATGAAGGGTGGTTCTCTACACTTGGAGGCACTGTCAATGATCCTGTCGATGAAGAATGAGATCGGCTTTCCACCCTCTCTAGGTGCTTTGATAGAATAAGGAATGATGTTGTCTGTGTCCAGATCAACATCAACCTCTGGACGGTGGCTGTGAGTGGGGTCAAGGGCAGAAAGCAGGTGAGGGAGGGTGTCGTTGTCATAAGAAAGTGGATGTTTGCATTTCTTCCATGTGTGGAGGGAGATCCTTCTGGATGTACCCAATTTTTTGAGACAAATTGTGAGACTTGATGAGGGCTTGTATTTCAGTTTCGACCATGGTGCAAATGAGATTTCTGACATCGTCAACATAGACATTCCTGGCAACCTCAAATACATAGCCCAAGACATCCATGAAGTGGTTGGAGTTGTCTCTGATGGCACTTGCAGGACTGATGGTCCTTATGACTTTGATGGGGTTGTCTAGCGCATCGATGATGATGAAGTGCACTTCAGAATGCTGTTGACAGAGATGAACGAATCATTAGTCATTGGAATCAAGAGACCCGAATCGTGGCAAATATGCACCACCGCAAAAATGCCTGCAGTGATTATGAAATGAAGAAATGGATGCCTGCCTGAGTGTGAGTGGTCCCATAAGTCAACTCTTGTACCCACAATGATCCCATCAATGGTCTTCCATTGTTTGCATTTCTTGCCCACAGACTCGTCGCCATGTCAATCCTATTCATGACCAGATTTTGCATTGATATCAGGTGTTTGTTCAGACATAGGGTGCCATTGTGGACAATTCTGAGGGAGAGAAAAAAGGGTAGCATCAACTTCTTGCATATCACTTTGCCAGACCCAGTGTGCGCATAGTTGAGACAGCGCTCCAGCATCAACATGAATTCAATGTGGTATGGATCGATGGGACTTCCCAACTCAAGTCCTTCTCGAAGGTGTGTCTTCCAGATGACCTCAATCACGCTTGTCAGAGGGTATGTCATCCATTTCATTAGATTTTGAATGACCTGACATTAATCAGTTGGTGCAACTTTTCATATAAATGATGTTGTTCACCTCCTGTTTGAATGGCTGGACACATTGTTTGATCGGATCCATGACATCTGGGTGGCCAACATATTGACAAAGCTTGAATATGATCTCGGTATATATGGTGCTTCATGACATGAAAACAATATCAGTGTGATGTTGAAAGAAAGAAACATGAACATTGTCCTACCCTCCATTGCGATGAACATTCCTCAAATGATGCACATCCATGACATATGTTTGTTCCGATCAAACAGTAGAGAGATCCTCTTCACCTGGACATTACCATAGTTCTTCATGAAGGCAAGAGGATAGGCATGGTAGACTGCCATGGATCCATGGTGTTCATCATTTGGAGGAAAGAGAGTATTAATGGATCAGAGGTTGGTCAGTGCCCCAGTGTCTTCAGAGACATGAGGTGTTCAATGATGAACACGAAAGCCATCTCTGTCATACACAGGAAATTCATGACCATGTCACATCTGGCGCAGATTGACTGCAGTACATTCAGGATCACTGACAGGAAGATTGAAGAGTTCTTCATGAATGTTGTGTAACACAGTGCCAGACAGATTTCTCCATTCCTGGACATGTTTGAACCTGACAAATGCACCAACCCAGGCAATCAGAAATGATAGTACTATGTGCGAGCAATGAGGATCACTCACATCAAATGGTGGGCAAGGGAAAAGACCATAAGATGGATGTGGGACATGTCTCTGTCCATGTTCCAAGTGTCTCGCTTTTGAGAAACAACCTGTGGATCACGGGGGAAGACACAAACAGGTTGATTTTGACCATACCTCATGGTCATGGTGACAGGCTTGTTGTCAATGAGGAATCGGTCCTGTGTCCATTCTTGGGGTGCGTCCCTCACCCATTGGTCCCAGGTGTGACACATGTGTCGATGAAGCTCATGTGTTTCCTGCAGATTGAGCTGAATGGTGCGATTGTGTTCATCCAGTCTTCCTCTGATTGCTTGGTGAGCATAGAATCAATGAAATGAAAATGACATCAAACTCACAGCAAATCTGTCCACCTTTTGATGGCATCTCTGGTGATAGAAATAGGGTAGGTGTGTTCACAGTGAATGGCATGCAAATGCAAGGCAGAAAGAAGGTGAGCAAAAAACATGATGACCATGGATGTGTGTTGTTCTGTGAGGGCAGAGGTGGGGGCTTTGAGAACAGACATGTCAGGCATAGCTTCAGGATCGTCAAGAAGAGAATTGGGAATGAAGGCAAGCCAAACTTCCTCTTGACCGAGAGAGCCAATGTACATCATTCTGCGTGTGACAGAGAAGGGAAGGAATATGAGGTGGTTGGACCAAAGTTTGTAGATTCTGGAAAACGTGAGATTGAGGTGCCAGTTGTGAGTAACATGCAAGTCGGGTGAAGGAAGGATGGTGTCAAGCCCAAGATGGTTGCTGAGATACATAACAAAGTCAATGAAGTGGCCTTGTATGAATGGGACAATGTTGGGGTTGCCTGTGTTGAGGGTGAGATCATGGTTGACTTGAATGTTCCAATGAGAGAAGAGAAGATTGATGGCCTTTTTGACACTCTTGTGATCATACATGTTGCAGAGG
>JBBPTO010000658.1:0-24876 GCA_038094155.1 Pulveroboletus cf. aberrans
GTATCAGGTTACCAGGTTGGGCAAGTTCGTGTCTTGTTCAAAATTCGTGAAAAGGACCTGTATTCCCTGTTCCCGTCCATGGTCAACATGCCTGGTTACTTGGCGTATGTTGAATGGTTCACGCCATTCCGACAGCTGGACCCGAACACTAAACTCTATCAAATTTCTCGCTCCGTACGACAAGGTCGACGTCTTGCGAGTGTTATTGATGCTGAGAAGATACGCCGCAGCTGCCACCTGTTCCCAAAATTTGGGCAAGCAGTTCCACGTGAGTGGAAGAGTAGTGATGTGTTGGATCGTGCACCTTCATTCTGGGTTAATCAGTTTGTCGATCGGAATTTTTACATGACAATATTTTAGCTCATCTTGCTTCATGTGTGATTATATAACAACTTGTGCACCATCAAGGGTTACTTATGATATTTGATGCCGTTGTAGGCATAACAAATGCATGATTTGTACATGTTATGTATAATTATGATTTGACATTTTTCCTGATGCCCGTACCCGGCATGGGTAAGTACCCGTCACCACGGATACGGGTATACACACGGATCTGCCTATGAGATACCCTCACCCGCACCCATCGCAGGTTCACCTACAGGTAGTTGAGTCACATTCCGCCATAGCCATCTAAGTGTAGAAAAAAAACAGAGTAATGCGCCGTAACTGTCATCATCATTGTGACACCACTGCCACCTTCACTGCTGTCCTTGTTGTGGTGTGCTGCCGCAACCGCCCTCATCATTGCATGGTCGTGATGCAGTGGGTGCCATGTCTGCTGTTGCACAGCACATTGTGTTGTCGTGATGTGAATAGCGCAGGCCAAGTGCATCACATGTGTCTGCAAGCGCACGATCAGATCCTTTCAGCTGGTCCAACAACAGCTCAAGCTGAACATGGCCCATGTGGACATACTCAGTACTCATGTGCGAGTCCAAACCCAAGGTACCTGCTGTTTGGAAGTGTAGATGGATCGTTTGCCAGATGGATGAGTGCCACCCTGATTCTCTCATGGGACCATGACTGGAGAACAGATGATGATGGTGGCAGCAGGCAGAGCAGTACAGGTATGGGTGTCTGAACACTGTACCCATACCCACACCCCACACGGGTCACTCCTACCTGTGCAGTTCCCTAAAAGCTGGGCCACTCAGCGGTGACCCTGTACTATGAGTTTAAACCCCACATCTGGAAAAAAAAAATATGGCTACATAGCACTATGTAGCCTCTATGCCACTGATAGCTCTCATAGTCTTCTCACCCATATATATAAAGAGATGCAAAGATCTCTTTATCTCGTCCTCTGAGGTAGCGGACAGTCCTACCAGTCAAGAAACTGATAGGGAGAGGAAAGGTTATGGACCTTGGTGGAAGAACTCACCAAGGGTAAATGGAGTATCACAAGGTAGAGGGTCTTTAGAGTAAGACAGAGAAGGAGGGGACTTGACTTGACTGTCTGAGTTGGATGAAAGTCTAACTGGAGAGCGACCATGAGGGAGCTCTGCCTAAATACTTTACAGGACTGTTTGTACCTGTATAGCTCTCTATCATATATGGATAGGAATGAGTTATAGAATATGACTGAATGACCAAAGAAATCGGTAAGTTATAGATACTAGCCAATGGCATAAGTATCTCATTTCTATAGAGAATGATGAAACAATATGAGAGTGGAAATGACTGATGATTATGTTATCATGATCTAGAACCTTGGTTATGTAATAGAAGGGCAGAAAATCGAATACCAAGTTTCAACAATATAGTCTATGTTAGCCAACATGGACATGCATCATTTCTATTCAGGCTACTGTAGCAAACAAGTAAATGGTACATCTACTGTAGCTGTCCAAGAATACCATAGCAGTTCTCATATTATCACATACTACAGCAGGCAGAGTAGCCAATGGAAGACTACCATGAAAACATGTCATGAATTGCTACTTGTATTAGTTGGGTACATTAATAACCTGTTTGACAGATCACACCCATCGGAATAGCATTCCCTGCATGTGCATGCCAGTGGTTTGGCACATCCACCACTCATATCCACTGTGAACGCCCCCATACTACCTGTTCCCCTGAAATCAAAACATGGCTGCAGCATTGGCACATGCACCATCAGCACACTCCACTTTCTGTCCGATTCCTGCCATCACATCAGTAAAATAGCAAACATCTAATTTGTCTTATTTGCATCTAATTCGGGCTTATTGGCTTACCATAAGCTGCCATAAGCTAATAAGCCCAAATTAGATGCGAATAAGACACGAATAAGATGAATTAGATGATTGCTATTTTACTGATGCATGTGTCCAGACCCACTGTGCATTGACTGGTCATGATGCTCCATCATTGCAAGTCTTCCATCTGTTGATGCCATTCCATCATGGGGAACTGCTGGAACACCAAACATGCATGCAGGATTGTACATTCTTCCTGCATCAATTTGAGTACTAGTTTGATTGTTTTTGACACCTGTGACAGTATGTGCAACATTGACATTGACTCGACTGGGAATCACTATCAAAAACACCCTGTCAGCATTGACAATGACAATCATGATCACCACGTACCCATTCAGGCATCAAACTGAGATGGCCCCAGCAGCTCTCCATGCCCAATGCACCCTTGCATCCAAACTCGACTGTGACCAATCCAAATGGTTCATCTCTAGATGGAATCAATGTGAAATCCATCATACTGAAGATAAGGCGGCAGCACAGTAAATTTGGGCTTGGAAAACACAGTTTGGATGCATTTTCATCAACTGCACCAACCTTTCTGTCACAAAATGACCATACAAGTTGATCAACAGACCCATGCACATGAGTTGAATTGATGGTTGTTTTTCCAGTCTACCACGAGAGGGTCAGTAAATTATCCCACCAATGTGCACATGCAACACAAATCAACATACAGTGATGGCATCACTTCCATGATTAAATCCAGACCTTTCTGCTTCAACCATCAACCAACCAGCACGAACAGATCTGCATTTGGATCCTGTTTGATCACCACCCACTTTTGCACCTGTCATTGTGGTATTCAATAAGTTCAAGTTCTCTGATGACCATTCCCAGCCAAGTTTGCAGTATGTGACCGCCATGCTGAAATGCAACCAAAGTTGCTTCCACATTGAGTACATGTTGTCATTAGCACCAAGGTATCTCAAAATAGGAACCCACTAAAGCTGATATGAAAGTGAGATTGTCCAGTGTGTCAACATTTGGTTGGTCATGTTTGAATAACATGGGGATGACTCTGGTGGGCTAATGAGAAACAGGATAATTAAGTGATCTTGGGACTGAGCTTACTTGTCAAGGAGAGAAGAATGATGCCATTCAACATTCCAGGGCCACTGGATGTTGACCTTAAGCACAATGAGATCAATGCAGTGTACCATGGTGAATGGATAAACAAGATGGACTTGAGCAATAACAGGTGGCTGCAGAATTGGCAGTGCAACTCTCATGCCACCCTAAGCATGTGTTAAAACCTGTGGACCCGGTGCTGCTTGAAGGTATGAAAATCAATGTATTTGTTGAGATAGAAAACCTTTGTGGTGGTCAATGAATGCCTGTTGGTCCATTGTGGGTTGACAGGACCAGTGGAGAATTTCAGTTTCAGATGACACAGTTGGTGGATTTGCATGACCAGGACTACTGCCACATTAGGGATTTGTTGCCTTGTTGAACAGCTGACCTGAAACATTCCAGTTCAGTTATTGAAGGTATGCAGTGGCTTGAACAAATGGATATAGGCCAGAGGTTGGGGAAAGTCCCTGAGATGGGCTGGGAGCTTGAAAATGACACAGACCTTGGCAACATGAAGTCCTGCATAGCACACATTCAATACAGTCATGAACTGCTGTTAATGATGACTCACCATGCAGCCCACTTTGTTGATGGGACCAATCATTGTCCAAAACAAGCACTGTGTCAAAACAAGCTAATGTAGGGGGTTTGCGAATTCCATTTGAGCGCTGGGGGTGAGCTCAAATCCTTGCAGTACCCTTGTCTGACATATGCAACTCTGGTGTCAAAGGGACTACTATGTTGCTGAAGACATTGAAACAATCATGTGCAGTCGGTTCGAAATATTGCTTTTCTGGGGGTAGAGAGTGAAGAAAAGTACATAGCACACTGATGAAATTGATGGCACCATGATTTTGCTCAAGAAATTGCACAGTTCTCGGTGGAAAGGGAGTGTGCAGTGAGATATGGTAGCAGGCATTTGTAATAGTGGGTGCTGGGGAGTCATCTTGGTATGGCATGTTGTCCTTGGAATGACTGGCAGAAGACTGGTTAGTAGACTGTGAGCTATTGTGCCAATCAAGAAACTGGTTAAACCACATAGCTGCCTCCTGCCATTGAAGCCATCTTGTTATCTGCATAGTGTAATCTTTGTGATTAGTTGCTGCATAAGCTTTTTTGGCAAAGTCTATATGAAGACGCTCTGTGTTCTCTGTATTCAGCCTGTTTGTCATATCCATTCCAAACACACCTCCCTACACCTCTGCATAGAGCTTCAATTCTGTCCTTGTCATCTCTGGTCACCTTCGATCGGACCCGACAAACACCACTCAAGGACTGACTTGGACATCTGACCTCAGACATCCTATTTCCATCAGACTCCCTCCCATTGGTCCAGATCTCGACACAGGTCACTCTCTCCTTCATTCCCTATTCCTATGCTCTACCATATGCTCTCCCTCTATTTCATTCTCTATTCCTATGCCCTATGAACACTGCCCATCGGATCATAACATCCCCTGATTATTCCTGTACCTTGTCTATATGTTACTTACATTCTCTGTCCCATGCTTTGATCTGATCCCTTTGAATATAAACCCGAGACCTCCGCATGTACTTCTTAGTTTGAATATCAACTAAGTTTCCTCCCCTTGAGTCTCCTCTCTCCAAGTCTCTTCTCTCTCTTGCCTTCTTCTCCTGAGGGCCGGACTTGAGCAAGGGCGCGACACATACGTCCTGTGCCAACGCCCTTGTACCTCCACATCTCTGTCCCCTACCTCCGTTGGACCTTCGGTCCACCTCTGCTCTTTACCTCTGTTTCACTTTGGACCTCTGCTGGACTTGAGCCTAGAGGATCTGGACTTAACACTGTTGAAACTTCCAAGGTTTTTGATCATGTTGATGTAATGCAGAAGTGAATGAAGCTTTGGCAGGTTAAAATGCTCCCTGCATCTGAGGTCAATGAAAACATCTTTAGTGGTGTGAAAACCATTGAGTGCCTCCTGTAATGTGTTGAGTGTGTCATCCATGTGTGACTGATACCTAAATAAATGAAGTCCAGCAGGCAGTGTGTGGCATGTACAACATCATGTTCTGGTGTAGCCCCAATCAATGCTCCAACAAAGACTCATTGCAATTGTTTGTAATTGCTGCCAGTCCATTGCCTGACTTTTGAAATACCATCTTTGAAGTGTCAAAGGCCAGGGTAGAAGGGCATTACTGTGAATTGAGCATCAAAGTTCTTTTGGCCAACAATGAATGCGCACCACTTCCTGAGGTGATCTTTGAAGATATCATGATGGAGCTGGTGCAGGACGTCCAAGGATATGCAAACAAAAATATCTGTGTAAGGGAGATCCACCCAGAATGGCGAGAAGATGGGGTGCAGACCCTCAGTGAGGAACTCAGGGGGGTACAATCTGGTGGCTTGGGCATGAAGAATTTGCTTTGTCTCTGTTTGACTATGCAGTGAAAATTGATAATTGCACCTCTCTGGTCAGGAAGTTGTAAGGAGCCATTGCTCCTTAGATCCGTATCTGATCATTATACATCTATTTGACTTTTACTAGGTCATTGTTGAGTCATCAAGCATCTGTGTCCATCTGTGTCCAATCCAGTTCTGGTCTTCCCTAGTCGTATGTATCCAGTTCCTTGTATCTGTTCCTTTTCAATCTGGTCCATCTACCAGATGGACTTCTACTATATCTATAGTGTACCAGACACTATATACTGGATGCTCAGTATTGTGATCCAGTTACCAGATTCATGTTGGACACTTCTTCTTTTCCCTTCTTTATGTTTATTTAGAGTCTCAGATGTGCCCAGACTATAAAAGTTGTGTGTTATGACTACCCCAGGTAGAGATAGATGCAGCCTTTAAAGGGTCTAGAGTACCAGGATGAAGGAGAATGCAGCTAGGCATTCTATGAGGACAAAGTATAGAGGTTCTAGGAGAACAAGGCTTTCTGCTTGTCCTATCTCAATGATCGAACGTTGAAGAGGAGACTGCCTCTGAGATTGATTGTCTCGAGGTGAACAAGAGATTTCCTTAGAACAGTGTAGCTTCAAGAGTGCTATGAAGTCTCAGAGAGCAGAGGGGTTCCTGACAAGGGACTAGGGCGAGGCAAAGACCTGGTGTATTAGGGTACACGAAAGGGAGGTCTAGCTTAGGGATATGTGTACAGGAGGATGAGTTTATATAGATTAGGATGGAACTGCTGACAAAGCAAATGGAATCGCATAGAGTGTGATGGAAATCAGGCAATGAGTCAGGGTATTGTAGTTAGTGGTGAAAAGAAAAGAATGTCCAAACTGGGACTATCACCCATGCATATGTAGGTGATGATAATAAGGGAAAAGGGGCTGATTGTAACATTACCCCCTTAGTATGTCTGAGACTGCAATGAAGGACTAAAAATCGAGGTAGCGTCCACCTCCTGGGGAGCCTGTCGTATTGGCCATTCCTTCTGCAGTATATTCTTCATCTCCATCAGACGGCAGATGGCAAGGAGAAGCAGATCATCTGGGTGGAGGGACTGGAACAGGTTGTCTGAATGTGCCCTGTCTGGGGCAGGAGTAATGAGCGCCTGGAGGATGGCTGATGCTGTGATGCCTAGATGGTGAGCCTCTCAAGCTGTGTAATGACGGTGGAGAGCTTGATGAGGATGGGATTGGCTGGCGTTGGTGAAAAGGGCAGCACATCTGGGCATGTCCAGGGGTGAAGTTATGGCAGAAGGGACATTCGTATTTCTCACAGAAGATCTGCTGGTGCCCAAGGCAGTGGCAAGCATAGCATGCTTCAGGGTAATAAGGATGGGATGGAGGGAGAGAAGTGACTCCATCATTTCTGATCCAATAGGCTTCTGTGTGCTCAATGGCGGCAAGCTCCACAGGGGTCAGTGGTTCCGAAGACGCAAATGGGGTGTGGGGTATTCTGGACTCACCTAGGTCCTTCAGGTATTGGTCAACATCATGCAGGAACTCTCCCATTTTCAACTGGTGCATCATCATCAGTAGGAAACCTTTCAACTCTTCCTGGATATCTCTAAGGTGGCGTTCAACATGAGAGGCAATCTGGTCGGTGATGCCAGGGAGGAGAAGGTCTTCAGCGATGAGGGATAGTCGCTGTGACTGGAGGAAGCTATGATAGAGGGAGTATAGTGGGGATATGATGTTGAGATGAGAGGAAATTGCAGAGGAGAGGCAGGAGTCAGTCAGCTGCTCGGTCATCAGTCTGAGGTTGGCTTTGCTGGGGAGTTCTCCATGGACATTGTGGGTGAAGGGTGGGACCGTGACAGCAGTCACTGGATGAGGAGGGACAGCTGCAACTGCAGGGACTGGGGTGATGACGAGGTCACTGAACTGGGAGCAGTGCCAGGTGGGCACGTCGGAGCCAGAGATAATCTGGACAGGCTTGCTGTCCAGGAATGTGGTGGTGGTCCAGCCAGGGGTGGCTACAGTGGAAGAGGGTTCTATAGTGCTGGGAGAAATGGAGGATGGAGAAGAGATGGTATCTATGAGAGTGGAGGAGAAGGTGGAGGGAGATGAAGACATGACTTTTTATTTTCTGGAGCAGTTTCTGTTTTTGAGTGACAGTATTTATGAGGGGGCTGGGGAAGGAAATGCGAGGGGATGGAGTTTTTTATAGCTATCTAAGGCAGACTGGAAATGTTTCAAGTTCCATTCTGGGATCCAGGAGTCCTCTTCAGCCCAATATCCCTTCCAATGGATCAGGAATGTGCATGAAGATGGTGCACCATGATTTTTTAATATTTTCTCTATTTCATACTCTTCCTCACCCTTTACTAGTTCTGGTGGAGGCCTTGGGAAGTTCTTGCCATGGACAGAGTTTCTCTATAAGGAAAAAGAAGGGATGTGTGGAATATGGGGTGTATCTTCCATGCCAGTGGAAGGCAGAGTTGATATGTAATTGGGGACAGTACCTTCGTAATCATGAAGGGTCCTTCCCTTCTTGGTGTGAATTTTGGGTTTGCTACAGAGCGACAGAGGTTTTTGGCTTCTAGCCAAACTTTATCTCCTTTGGAGAACAGGGAGAAAGAGTGTTTGTTTCGCGAGGCCATGACTTGGCGTGCAAGTTCATGGGCTGCAAGGGCTTCGTCCCTCATTGCAGACAGGGATTTCAGTTGAAGGTCAATGATGGGGAGTGAAGAGTTGGGGAGGACAACAGGCAGGGCATGGGGTTCATAGCCCATCATGAGATAAAATGGTGATTTGCCAGTGACAGAGTGGGGGCAGTGGTTGTGCACGAATTCAGTGTGGGTAATCTGGTCTGCCCAGGAACCAGGGTTTGTGCTGCAGAAGATTCAAAGGTATGTTTTGACTTCTTGGTTGACACGTTCAGTCTCACCATCTGACTGGGGATGATAGGCGGTAGATAGGAAAAGGTTGTAGTTTAAGAGGCGACCTAGTTCTCTTGCAAAGAAAAAGGTGAACTGTGGCCCTCAGTCTGAGATAATCTTGTCATAGAGTCTGAAGTGGAGGAAGACTTTGTGGAAAAAGAGGGTTGCTATGCCCTTGGTGGTGATGGTTTTCTTAGTGGGGCAGAGAATTACCCTCTTAGTAAGCCCATGGTCAACCATAACCAATAGGGAATCAAAACCGGAGGAGAGGGGAAGATCTGTGATGAGATCACACGAGATCTGTTGGAATGAATGGGTACACGAGGACTTGATCGGAGTTAATGGGGGGACCATGGGGTGGGTGTTTGCCTTATTCTGTTGGCAAGCAGCGCAGCCTTCTATGTACTTCCTTATATATTGGGCGAGTCCAGGCCACCAAAACTCAGCAGAGACGAGTTGTCATGTTTTCAGGTATCCAGGGTGTCTGGTGGTTTCATAATCATGGCAGCAGGTGAGGACCTCGTGTCGGAGGTTATCGGTGGGGGGAATGTAGATATGTCCTTTATATGAGAGAACTCCTTTGGAGTATGACCAGTCAGAGAGGTGGGAGCAGAATGCAGGGGGTACCTCTCCCTGTAGAGCTTGGAGAGCCTGGAGGACAAGGGGGTCTGAGGATGAGGAAGAGGCAAGCTTGCCTGCCAGCGAGGAGTTGATGAGGTTGACAAAGAGGGAGTCTGGGAGCAGGGTGGTCCCTGCATTGTCCTCTTTATTGGTAATAAGATCTGGATGATGAGAGAGTGCATCTGGGGTGGCAAGCTGGGATCTGGAAACATGGACCATTTTCAGGTCGAAATCTGCAAGGTCGAGAAGCCATCATGCTTGTCGATGATTCAGGTTTTGGGATTGACAGAAGTATGTCAGGTTCTTGTGGTCCATGAATGCCTGGATGGGAAAAGGGGAGCCAGAGAGATAATGTCTCCAGGCCTTCAGGGCTCGGATTATTGCAAGGAGTTTGTGATCATAGATGTCATAATTCCTCTCAGCAGGGGAGAATGATTGTGAGAGGTAAGAACAGGGGTGCCAGTCTCCATTGGCATCAGTCTGGAGCAGGATTGCTCCAGTGGTGAACTTCGATGCATTGGTCATGATGGCGAAGGGTCGAGCCGTATCTGGGAGGTGGAGGACTGGTTTTGACAGGAAAAGAGCCTTCAGCTCATCAAAGGATTTCTGACAGGTGGAAGTCCAGTCCCAAGAAAGGTTCTTCTTCGTAAGATCTATCAGAGGATGGGTGACGGAGGAGTAATTGTTTATGAACCGTCAATAGAAGTTGGTGAATCTGAGGAAGGAGCAGACGTCTTTGACTTTCATCGGGGTGGGCCAGGCTGTGATCACGTCAAGTTTGACTGGATCCATGGTGATTTGTCCAGGTCTTACAATCATCCCAAGGTACTCTACCTCGGACACAGCGAAGGTGCACTTTTCGAGTTTCAAGTGTAGGTTGAGTTCTTGCATCCTTTTCAGGACACACTTGGTTTGCTCTTCGTGGAGTTCAGAGTCTGGGGAGAAGATGAGAAGGTCATCCATGTAGATGATGAGCCATTCTTTGGTGATCATGTCCCTAAATGAATCATTCATGAATTGTTGGAATGTGGTGGGGGAGTTCGTGAGTCCAAAGAACATGACGAGGGGTTCAAATAGTCCTTTGTGAGTAATGAAGGTGGCCTTCGATTGGTTGCTGTCCTTAATTCTAACGTTGTTGTACCTCCATCGTACATTGAACTTGATGAAGACCTTTGCATCTTTCAGCTTGTTGACAAGATCTGAGACAAGGGGGAGGGGGTACACGTCCTGAACAGTGTGTTCGTTCAGGTAGTGATAATCTTGGCAGGGGCAGAGCTTGCCATCCTTCTTTTTGACAAAGAAGAAGGGTGTGGCTTGAGAGGAGTTTGAGGGGTGGATTTTTCCGCAGTCAAGATTTTCCTGGATGAAGTCCTCGGTGGCCTTCTGTTCATCTGGGGACAATGGGTAGACTTTCTCTACTTTTGGAATGAAAGAATTGTCAAGGTGGATCTTGTGATTGTAAGGATGAGATGGGGGAACATGATCAGATGCTTCCTTCATGAAGACATCTGAGAACTCAGCATATTCCAAGGGTAATGTGGTCTTTGGTCTCACTTTATCGGTGGCAGCTGCTAGTTCCGTGGTAGTGGTCACTTTGTTAACAAACCTCTGGTATCTGAGGCTGCTGCAGGGGGCGAAACAAGTCCCAAAGTGGGCAACCCGGTGGAGGTCTGCATACCTCTTGGTGATTCCTACTAGTTCAGATTCTTCCTCCTTCTGAAGGTAGTCAAAGAGCCATTTGTTGTAGACTCGATGGACCATAGTCTCTTTCGGAGTGGCGGTGGGGTAAAACTTGTCATGCCATTTAAGGTCGGCAGCATGTCCCTGGTACAAATCCTTCAACTCATCAAGGGTTTCAGATATGGTGCAGGTTTGTTTGGACCAGTCTATAAGGGGGTTGACTGCCTTCAGCCAAGGTGATCCCAGGATGACATTCTGTTGTCTGCAGTCCATGACATAGAAAAGGACCTTCTTGGCAATTCCTTCAATGTTAACAAAAAGTGTGGTAGAGAATGACACTTTTTCCTTTTTATTGGACAACATGTCGAGGTTGCAGACTTGGAATGGTTTCTCAAGTTGGGACGTGGGGAGTTTGTTCTTCTTAACGAATCCCCAGTCAATACAGTTAATGTCCACACCACTATCGATCAAAGTGTGAGACTCGATGGTTTTGAGTGTATGCGAAGGTATGATGAGTTCAATGGGAATTTGCATAGACTTCATCATATGGGATACAGTTACAGGTGCACATATAGGGTAGGAGGTGACAGACATCGAGGCTGTTCTCCATTCTAAAAATCCTGGGAGCAGAAGTGGGTGGTCCTTCCGACCACTTCATCATCATCCTCCTCACATTCTTTCAACATGGGGAGATCTTCAGGGTCTTTCTTCATCGTCTTTTTGACAGAAGGTCTGGTGTCGTTGAAGGTGATGTTACACTTGAATGCGAAGTGTCCAGGTTTCTGACACTTGAAACAGAGGTTTTTTTTTCGACAGCACTTCCGTTCTTCAGGAGTGAGCTTTTGTGATCGAGGGATAAATACAGTATTGACATCCATAGCATCAGGATCTCAGGAGGGTCGAGAGCTGGAAGTGGCATAGGTGTAGGAAGGGGTGGGTTTTCCTTTCCTAGCTTCTTGAATTAGGGAGGTTCTTTTCCATTGTTTCTGGAAAGTGATGGCATGTTTGTACCATTCGTCGATTTTGCTGGGGACAGTTTCCATAGCAAGGATCTGGGTGGAGAGTGGCATGGCAATGGCTAGCTGGTAGAACGAGATAAGGATGTCATTGATTGCCAAGAGTCTAGTGGTGTGGGTTTGGAACTTGGCGTTGAAGTCTACAATGGAAGGTGTCCATCGTCCTTTCTTATCTTTGTTCATTTGGGTGGAGGATAGCCATGCCAGGGCATCAGCCACTTCATCTTCCCTGATGAAGGATTTCTTGAACTTTTCTTCAAAGTCAGACCATCTTCCAAAGAAATTTTCTGTGACTGCCTTCCTTCTGAAGGTCTTGGCTCAGATCTGAGCTGATCCAAGGGTCATGAATGAGAGCACAAAGGCAACCTTGTCATCGGTGTGGTAGACATTGGAGTTAACTAGGAGGTAGGTTGTGATGGTGTTCAACCAGTCTTGGAAGCTAGTGGTATTGCCATCAAAGGCAGCCAGGGGGTTGAGCTTGAGCTCTGTGGGCTTGAAAGAGGTCATAGCTCTGTATGCCTGGATAACTTCCCATGGTTCAGGTGGATCGAGGGGGTTGCTTGGAAAGAAAATTCTCCTGGACTGCAGCTGGGGTGTTGGCGACAGGGGGGTTGGCACCCAAGGAATGATGCAGAGCAGAAGAGGTGATGAGCTAGGTTGACGGCGACTTGGGTCTCCTCCTCAGTGGGTAGGAAGTTGTCTTTGTCAGAGGGGGTCCAGTTGTGAGGGATCGACTCAGAATCAGATGGTTCATTGGGGCGGGAGCACCAACGAGTGTCAAGGGGGGGTCTGGGAGGAATGGTGGCTTACCAGGTGATAGCCGACAGGGAAGCTAGACCTTTTGTTATGACTACCCCAGGTAGAGATAGGCACAGCCCTTAGAGGGTCTAGAGTACCAGGATGAAGGAGAATGCAGCTAGGCATTCTACAAGGACGAAGTATAGAGGTTCTAGGAGAACAAGGCTTTCTGCTTGTTCTATCTCAATGATCGAACGTTGAAGAGGAGACTGCCTCTGAGATTGATCGTCTCGAGGTGACCAAGATGTTTCCTTAGAACAGCATAGCTTCAAGAGTGCTATGAAGTCTTAGAGAGCAGAGGGGTTCCCAATGAGGGACTAGGGCGAGGCAAAGACCTGGTGTATTAGGGTACATGAAAGGAAGGTCTAGCTTAGGGATATGAGTACAGGAGGAGTTTATATAGGTTAGGATGGAACCGCTGACAAAGAAAATGGAATTGCATAGAGTGCAATGGAAATCAGGCAATGAGTCAGGGTATTGTAGTCAGTGGTGAAAAGAAAAGAACATCCAAACTGGGACTATCACCCATGCATATGTAAGTGATGATAATGAGGGAAAAGGGGCTGATCATAACATTGTGTTTCGCACACATCTAATCAATCATCTATCACTCACTCAGAGTGGGAGTCTTCAGTCCTCATCAATTCAGTCATATATGAATCTCTTTTCTCTTCTCTTTCTCTCTTGATTCTAGAAGAATCAAGTCCTATGCTCATCAGCCATGTCTAAAGCATTAAAAGCTCTTCTAGGTCGACTACCAAGGAGTCCTGTAAGCTTTGCAGTTGCATTCCCTTGATCCTCTACCTGCAATTCCCCTGGAATGAACCTATCGTTCCTTCATTTTCTTTCTTTGTGTTACTGACCTGCTAGTTTCCGATCTGGAGACCCATAGCAGTCTAGGTCAGTCAACCTCTCTTCAACATACAAGACATTTCAGACAGTGGTTCTTAGCACAACAGGCCACCAGGCATTGTTCTGGATGGTCTCCTATAAAGGCAGTCAGAATCGGAAAGACTTGTCAAATCTGCCCATCTGCACATACCATCTCTACTCCATTCCTTCTGGCGTCCACCAGGGGCAGCAACAGCTCTCTCATACAATAGTGGAACAACCGGTACCCAGCAATCAAATTGTCCTTGAATGATGCCATCTTGGACATGGGCAAGTATCCCAGGAGAACAGATGCATGGTGAGAAGGCTCATGATGAACCTGCTTTGACAGATTGCCCAAGGTAAGATATACTGGCCAGGCTGTCTTGTCCCCTCTGAACTGAGACAATTCCATCTTGTTGGAAGCAAGAATCATGGGTGCTATAGTTGCACCAGGCATTTGCTCCTAGCACATGCATCAGGCACATATGCACTTCACATCTTAATTTGCTTTACCTGCATTGTCCACCACCAGTTGCCCATCCACATTTCATTGCAACACTGATTTTGTCCTTTATCATTAGCATAGACCTTTTCTGGTGCATATGCTACATCTTCATCAAATGCTGGGTTCCCAATAAGCTCTCTGACACAAGCAACAGGATCATGCATCCACAGCTCCAATTCTTTGGTGGGTTGATCATCATCTTCATCAGCCAGGATATCTCCTTCATGCTTGAGATCCCCACAAATACACACAAGCTTGCAGATTCATTCAGGTCTGGTTGGAAGCTTGTCCACCAGTTTCATGAATGTATACTTGCTTTGGTAAGTTGGTTTCACCCTGTCTTTTATCTATGAGATTGATCAGCCTCTCCTTGAGTTAGAATTATGTGGTTATACACAACTATTGGTAGTTTGAGACACTTTTCAGTTGCCCATTGACTAGCATTTTTTAGCAACCATTCTGTGTCAAATTCTGTGTGCTATGGAGGGGTAGAGATACCCTCAGTTGCACAGTGGTAGTGGAACAACTGAGAGAGTGATTATGAAAGTGGACACATTAAATAGTGATGGAGATCAGAGCGCATGAACTCTGATGTAACTCCGATGTAATGTCCGGAATAGGAAATGAGAGGTCCAAAAGGTAAAGAAGATGTTACTGGATATTGGGTCAACTCTGAGTAACTCCAGAGTCAGGAGTTGTACTTGATAGGTGAAAGCTTCAGAGTTGAGTGGAACAGGTCTGGAGTAAGTCGGAGGACCTTGGAGGAGTTATATATTTTGACATTCTGCCAGCTCCCACTCCTCTCGATTGGCAAATGGTGCATATATGCTACCTCCCAAGGTCCCCTGGAATGTCTTCATGTGTTTGAAGCTTGTTTTTGCTGTGCTAAAGACGTCTATGACATGGGTAGAGGTAAATTCCTCTATGAATCATTGGAATGAGCTGGAGTCAGCTTCCAGATCAGCATTGTTGTCTTCCCTAGACAACTCTGTGTCTTTTTCAATGCCAGCACCTAGCACAATCCCAGTTTCTTCCCTTGATATGACCATGTCTTCAACACCTGTATGCATGAGAAGGTCTTTGCCTTGGACCAGTAAGCTGCTAATTTTGCTCTCTTTGTCCATTTCATCTTCTGGTAGTACATCTTGAGCAGCAGGTGGACCAGCATGCAAGACCTGTGCTTCCCACTGGGGACAACATGTATGGGAATGTGCCACATGTTGGCAGACACTTCCCGAAGTTGGAAATAGCTTGCCACAAAAACCACATGAGTGATGCTATTGCTAGTTAATCATGGGATACATGGGAGATGAGGTGAGTGAATCAAACAAATTTGAAGTGGAAAACCCAAACGCTCAAGCCTGTCAATTAAAATATTGCAGCCTGATCCATTAAGATGGCCAAGACAACCCAAGCACATCTTGTCTATCATGTCACAGCGCCACCTGTAAGCAGAGGATTGGGCCTGCCATGGCACTGACTGAATTAGAGGAATCCCCTTTTGTTCATACATACGTGAACTACTAATCTGCAGTTTGTGAGTGTTATGCCAGGTAGCAGCGCATGTGCGGCGCATGTTGCATAATAATCTGGCTACATACAGCCAATGCACATGTAAGGAGCAAACCCTTTAGGGATATCAGCAGAGAGATAGCAGACTAGCTGTTGGCTAGCATTTGGGCTGAAGGCCCAAACAGGGGGGTGAATGCTCCCAGTACTTTATTTACAGTGGTTCTCAGAAAGATACAGAACAAATTAAACATCATCTATTTTGATACATACAAAGTACAGTGTGACATATGGTGGTAGCTATTTCAACCCATTGCTGTGGTGGCTGTTGTGTCGCCGTCATTGACGCACTGTTGTCACATCATCACGGTCGCTGGTTGCTGTCTGACCATCCCCCTGCCGTCACATCATGGTTGCACTCGTGCTGGTAACCGTGCCATCGTGGTCATGCTGTCTTGTTATGCCCATGCTGGTGACACTCTCGCCATGACTGGGCCGTCCTGGTCATCCCAGATAGTCACGGTCATGCTGGTAGCCGTCCTGTTGCGATTCGAGCTGTCCTGGTCATCCCTCCTCGTCGCAGGTGTGGTGGCAGCCATCATCGTGTTGTTACCGCTGCTTTGGCCATCATGGCTGTCCTGTCACAACCTGCCTGATGCTCTGTTGTTGGTCCATCGCAGTCACTGGATGCTGTCTGACCATCCCCGTGCTGTCGCACCCATGGTTGCGCCCACGCTGGTGGCCATCCCATTGTGGTCGAGGCCATTGTGGCCATGCCACCTTGTTGCGCCCGTGCTGGTGACTCCCCCGTCATGACCGGGGCCGTCCCGGTCATCCTGGATCGTCCTGGTCGTGCTGGTAGCTGTCCCATTGCGATTTGGGCTGTCTGGGTTGTCCCTTCTCATTGCAGGTGCGGTGGCGGCTGTCGTCGTGGCGTTGCCGCCACTTTGGCCATTGTGGCAGTCCTGTTATGACCCAACCTGATGCTCTGTCATCATTGGTTGTCGCAGTTGCCGTGCCACTGCACCATGATTGTGGCAACGCTGGTGACCGTCCCATTGCAGTCGAGGCTGTTGTGGCCATGCTGCCTTGTTGCGCACGCACTGGTGATTCTCCCGTTACAACCAGGGCCGTCCTGGTCATCCCGGATTGTTGTGGTCGCGCTGGTAGCTGTCCCTCCTTGTTGCAGGTGCATGGGCAGCTGTCATTGTGTCGGCGCCGCTGTTTTGGCCATCACGGCCATCCTGTCACGACCAGGCTGACACTTCGTCGTCGTCATGTTGTGTTGTGTTGTGTCGTCATTGCCGTCATCCTGTTCTGGCCACCATCACAACCCACCTTCCATGCCATCATCACGGTCACAGTGCCATATTGTCCCATTGTGGCTGCCGTCACAACCTACCTGATGTGGTGTCATCATCGTCGGTAATGGTGGTGGTGGCATCACGGATGGGTTGCGACCTGGTGCTGCATTGCTGCCGCCGTCTCGTTTGGGTCACTGTCACGTCACTGTTGGTGGTGTCGCCATGTTTGCTGTTTTGAGTGAGTGAGTGGGAGTGGTGGCTGGACTGACCATGCACCTGAGGCTGAGGCCTGTGGTACGGGCGTCATGGCCATGTCATCGTCATGGCGGCGGCTGTCCTGTTGTGGTCACACTTCCGACCTGTGTCACGTGGTTGTGGCCATGGTGGCCGTCCCATCTTGTCACTGACATCGTTGTGTTCCGGTCATAGCTGTCCCATCCCATCTGGTCGCCAACGTTGTCACGTTGTGGCCACAGTCACGACCCATGCACCGCATCGCCATTGTGATGTGGTGCTGGTGACAGTTGCGACAGTGGCCATGTGCTGTTGGCGTGTCATTGTGGCCATGGTGGCCGTCCTGTCTGGTTGCTGGCATCGTTGCGTTGTGGTCGCAGTCCTGACCAGCAGGTGGCATGTAAATAATTAAAATGGAAAATTAAAGTGCTAAGAACCCATTAACAGGCAACATCAATGATATAAAAAGAAACCACATGGAATTGGGGGGTAGTGTAAGATGCGCCAACTGATGCACTCAAAGTGAGCACACTATGGGAGGTGGGAACAAATATATCAAGAACGAAGTTATGTACATGCGAGACAACTACTTATATACTAAAAGACATGAGGTATTATTAAGCAATGATATCATAATGATGTCGTCTTCTGGAATGGTGTAGAAGTCAATAGAACATTAATGTGCCATGTGACAGAGTGAAAAGGTGAAATGAAAACTGGTTCTGACATTACCCCCTTTTCAAGGCGAAATGTCCTCGATTCATGTACTTTGGGCTAGGGGAATATCAAACATTGAATCAGGATATTTATTGAATTGTTTCCTATAAGCGAGGAAATCAGGATCTCGGAACATTTTGCTTGGCATGGGTAAGGAATGTCCAATGCAGATGGGACAAGTGCAGCATTCAGGTGCTTTGAAGACACAAACCTTCATCTTTTGTTTGGGTCTTGCTGCAGTGGGGTGTTTATGATGGAATTCCTTGACCACACGAGGCATTGGCAAGATCCGATGCTTTTAACCATTCTTGTTCTTCGTGAGGGAAACCTTTCCAGTGGACAAGGTATTCAACCATTCCTTGTCTTTCTCTCGAATCAATGATTTCCTCGACCACTTGTTCAATTTGTCCTTTTACAACATCGGGAGGTGGTGGTGGAGGAATATGTTGGAATGGGAATTCTCCTTTATGATAGGGCCAGAGTTGGCTTTCATTGAAGACGGGATGAATTCCTTTCCATTTTCGATCCAATTTTATTTTATAGGCTGCCTTTCCAACCTTTTCTATTATTTGGAAAGGTCCATATTGTTTATCGTCAAGTTTCTTCAATGGTTGATCTGAACAGATATGGGTGGTTTCTATGAGAACTAAATCCCCTTTTTTATAATCTTTTGCTTTGTGATCATGATACTTTGTCATCTCTTTAGCTGCACATTCAAGTGCATATTTGGCTTTGGATTGACTTCATTTCATTTGTGTTACAAAGTCATTGGCTGCTTCGACTCGTCCTCCAGGAGTTTTTGTAACTATAGTTGGAGTTTGTCCATAGTTGAGCATGAACGGAGATGTCCCAGTACTGGAATTTGCCTTTTGGTTATGGGAGAACTCTGCAATAGCTAGCCAATCTGCCCAGTCAGATTGTTGGTGATTGCAATAGATGTGTAAATATTGTTCTATCTCAGCATTCATCCTTTCCGTTTGTCCATCAGTTTGAGAATGATATGGCATTGATGGATTTGCCTCGATATGTAGCATCTTGTACAATTCTTTCATGAATGACAATACAAATTGGGGACCTTGATCTGAGATCACTTTCCTTGGGGTGCCATGTAATTTGAATATTTGATCTCTGTAGATTGTGGCAACATCCACAGCTGTGATGGTGCTTGAGATTGGATAACAATGGATCATTTTTGAGAAATGATCAACTATTACAAGGATGGCGTCTTTTCCTTTTGATTTGGGTAATGGGCTGATGATGTCTATAGAGATTACTTTCCATGGTGCATTTGGTATTTCATTAGGATGTAGTGGTGTCGTATGGGATATTCTTTTGGCTTTAACTCTTTGACATTTATCGCAATCCAAAATGTACTTTTGTACATCTTTTTGTAAAGATGGCCAATAGTATCGTTCCTTGATTAAATCTCTCATTCTTCTTTCTCCTGGGTGTCCAGCTAGTGGATGATTGTGGTTTTCCTGAAGGATTCTTTCTCGAAAGAGATCATCCTTTGGGATGTATAATTTGTCATACCACTGAATCAATCCATTCGCTTCTTTCCAGGGGGTTTTTTTCATTGTGAGGCCTTTTCTGACGTAGGATTTCATTTTATATTGGTTTAGGAGGACCAATTCTTTGATTGACTTTGGGAATTTGTTTGCGGTGGAGTGCACAGCAGCATCCGGTGAGTTGAATAATGTTTCTGGGAGAAGGATTTTTGATTTGTTGTTGTTTTCCACCCCCTTTTCAAAGTCTGGTCTCTGGGACAGAGGATCAGCAGGGTTTGTTCTGCCAGGTCGATTTATAATTGTAAAATGATATTCCTGGAGTATTTGATTCCATTGTGCCTGTCTTTAGCTCAAATCCTGGGGTTTTTTGAAGAATTCAAGATTTTTATGGTCCATCCATATTTCAAATGGATGTTTTGCTCCTAACAGATAGTATCACCATTCTTTTATAGTGAACATGATGGTGAGGAGTTCAAGATCGGCAGCATGATAGTTTCTCTCTGCATCTCTGAGAGATTTTGAAATGAAGGCGATGGGGTGCCATACATCTTTTTGTTTTTGAGATAGAATTCTGCCTAAGCCGATTTCTGAACCATCAGTTCGATTCTGAATGGATCATCATCTGTAGGGAGTGCAAGAGGAGGGGCGGAGGTGAGTCCATCTTTCAATGCTTGGAATGTGGTGGAACACTCAGTGGTCCACTCAAAATCCTTCTTTTTGGATGTGAGTGCATTGAGAGGTCGGGCTACCTTTGCGAAATCCTTAACGAATCGTCGATAGAAGTTTAAGAATCCAAGGAAACTTTGGACTTCTTTTCTGGACGTTGGTTGTGGCCAATCTTTTATGGCTTTAACTTTTCCTTCGTCCATGATGACTTCATTTTCTCAAACTATAAGTCCAAGATATTCTGTTGACAATGCATGTGATCAGTGTGGAGGAAGCTCATTGAAACTTTCCTTAGCAAAGATGTCCTTGAAATCATGATATTCTTTCGAAACGGCTTCATGAAAGGTCTTTTTATCTTTTTTTTGCTTTAGCGAATTGTTCAATGGCTACATCTGTAGATACATTTCGGGTGGAAGATGTTCATCTTCACATCAGAAGGTTAGTTTTCCTTGTTTCCAGTCAATATCTGGATTGTGTAACTTTAACCAGTCCATTCCGAGGAAGATGGGCATTGAAGCCAATTCTGTAACTGCAAGTGCGAGTTTCTCGCTATGTCCTTGGATTTCCATTTCGATGCATACAAAGGATTCGATTTTGCCTCTGGCATTGGGAGTACCATCAGCATTGTAGACAGGGATGGGACAAGGGAGTTTGTTTGTCTTTAGTCCATTTTTTACTATGTAGTTATTGCCTATGGATGATCCCATGCATCCCGAGTCTATGAGCGCTTGAGTTTTGAATTCCCTCAAATTGTCATCGGTGATTTTCACTGGTATTTCGAAGGATTGAGTATCCTTTTTATGTGCTTTTACAAACCTCGGTTTTCTTTGGAGGTTGTGAAGAATCTGGTGAGCTTCATTTTCGGACATCTGTTTGAGGTTGTCAACCAGTGATTGGTCAACTTCCAATTGGCGAGAATCATGGATGAATGATTTTAAATGAGAAAGAGATCTCGCATTGTCCTTGGTGTCAATGACCTGTTTAATCCAACAAATGGACCAAGGATCAACTGTGTTAATCCAGGTTCTTTTCGTGGATCGAGACTGCAACTTCACCTCCCTTGCCTCCCCTGAGCTGGGTCTGAGTGGAAGTTCAGTTCTCTTTTCCTGTTTCCCTGACTCCCTTGTGGGACCAGTACTTTGGGATGGTCAAGACAGAATTTTAATCTGTCTGGGCACCTTTTCTAATTTCGATAGAGTTTTTGGCTCACTTATTTTCAGAACTGCTGGAACAGGCCATGGCGGATGAGGGTTACTCGTCAGTTGGATGGCTTTTGTGGACGTGGTCAATGGTGTATATGAAGGAGATGGGTCGGTTTCAGGATCACACTGTTGTACTTCAAGAATAGAGAATTTATTCGATGACTTAGGCGTTTCTATTTGTACTACAGTGTCTTTGGGAACAGCAGGATGACCTTTCACTGCTGTTCCTTTCCAAAACCCGACTTATTTATCTCTTTGATTGCGTCTGCCAATTCTTTGGCCATGGTATATTTGATGTTGATGTTGCCCAGTCATACCTTTCTGATGGTATGCTGACAAGGAGGGTGTTTCATGCAAGGCCACTTTTCTCCACATTTCATGCAGAGCCCTTTTGCCCAGGCCACACTGATGTCCATGGGGATACCTCCTGAGGCCCCAAAGTTTCCTGGTGTGTTCAGCCCTACTACAGGAGCTGCTGCTGTAATGGTGGATGCAGCGGTGGGAACGTTGCTGGCCTTCGTTTGCCATTGCATTGGTTGCGCTTTTGGGGGTGCACGATATTGATAAGCATTTGCCTTTCAGTCCTTTATTTCATTAAGGACCACCTCAGCTTTGACGAGTGCTCTATTCCACTCGATGATGTTGTAGCAGTCTATGAGGTGTGACAAACCCCTTTTGACATGCTCGACAATGTCGTTGTGCATGCCATTTTGTGTGATGTTCACGAGTAGGCATTCTTGCACCTTGATATCGTATCCAGCTTGGATAACGTATTGTTTCATGCAGATGAAGAAGTCTTCCATGGTGCTGCTGCCTTGTTTGAGCTTCATCAGCTCTTGTTCGGTGTGCCATGCCAGTGTGGCTGGTTGGAAGTCTTCCTTGAGCTTTTGCTCAAATTGCTTATATGAGTCCGTATGTATGGCTCCTTCTTTGACATATAGGTTGGCCATTTGACCTGCTGCACCACCACGCATGTAGAACAGAACGATTAGTATCTTCTGTTTGTTGGTGGGGGTGTTCGAGTATCCAGAAAGGTACAGCTTGATAGAGTGGTACCACTTGATGAACTTCTCCTTGTTGCCATCGAACTCTGCAGGCTTGGGAGTGATGGAATTTCCGAGAACTCCATTGCCTGGTAGTTGGACAGTAGGTTGGAGGAGGCTCATTGGCAGTGGAGTAGGCAGGGAACTGGAGGGGACCTCTGTAATGGGTGATGCGGGTCATGAAGGGATGAATGGAGGAGGTGGAGGCCCTGCTGTGTAAGGGCTGTATTTGATGATGAGGTTGTATCAGAGTGCTTGTTGGCAGTGGGCCTCAATGTCGCTGGTCAGCTTGAACCAGATTGGGTGGGCTGCTGTGGCTGCGGGGGTAAAGGATGGGGAGAGGTGGATGCAATCCAATGTGCCAGCAGCGGGTATGGCCAAGAAGGCCTGGGGACTGATCAGGGCTTGGGGAATAGGGTGTGTGAGCAGGATTGTGGACATGGTGGGGGGCCTGTCCATACAAATCTGTGCTCTGCTCTGGGCACGTGAAGAGGCCCTTGTGGCATACGAAGCCTGATAAGGCCCAGGAATAGCCTGCTGATAGGCCGAAGCAGGTCTTGAGGGGGGGAGTTGGACATTGATGGCTGTGAGTGGGGTAGATTTGGTGGTAGAGGACATAAATAGAACAGTGAAGGAGCGAAAGGCTCGACTTCAAAGGCTATGTGAAACAATGGAGGATGCAGGAGCTAAAGAGCTCAACTGCTGGGGGAGGGGTAGAGAGGCTGGCAAAATGCTGATGACCTTGGGAGTACTGGGGCAGCTGAAAAGAACCCTTGACATGGAGAGGAGAGTGCTGATGTCTTCCTTGTCGAGGTTTCCAGTCAATCAACCTACTGGACAACACTCCTGCTTACACAGTTCAGAGTTCAGAAGTGTGGAACTCTATACACACATGACGTTGTAGAGTAATCATGCAAACCCTGACAATTGGCTTCTGCTGTGTCAAGTGACCCCTAGACTCTATGGGGATGGTGCAGAACACCAAGAAATGTTATCCTTATTTAGGATGGCAGACAACCATATAAACAAGCATGGGGTGGGTGCTTTTTCTGATGAGCTATCATGTAGCAATCATGTGGTTCGGTACAACCGAAGAGTGTGAAGGCTCTAGTTCCCTTAACTCTAGGATCCGGGTATAGAAGTGGTATAGAAAGTAGTGTTGGGCAAAGGGCCCTGAGATGAAAATCGGGCACTCAGTGTACGCTACAAGGTTTTATGTATCGGCTATTGCACAATGGCGAGTGTCAATGACCTCGTAGTGGTAGAGTGAGTTGGAAGAGTGGTAGTTCTTGATATAATATAAGATGCGTCAACTGATGCACTCAAAGTGAGCACACTATGGGAGGTGGGAACAAATATATCAAGAACGAAGTTATGTACATGCAAGACAACTACTTATATACTAAAAGACATGAGGTATTATTAAGCAATGATATCATAATGACATCATCTTCTGGAATGGTGTAGAAGTTAATAGAACATTAATGTGACATGTGACAGAGTGAAAAGGTGAAATGAAAACTGGTTCTGACAGGTAGGCAAGAGAGGCGAGATACATGAAAAAAGCATCAGAAGAGTGTGGAAAAAAAGTGATGGGCCAGGTGATTCTTTAGATTAGATGAGCTTGTTTCACCTGCTGCTTGTGCCTTCAGCACAAGTCATCCTAGTTTTATGGAATAAGATTCAAATGGGAGGCGAATGCTTGCTGAGTGCCTTTGGCACTCTGCTTGCATTTGGTAGGGTGAGGGCTTTGACAGAAGTCATTCAAGGGATAATGTTCAAATAGAAGGTGAATGCTCACTGAGTTCCTTCGGCACTCTGCTTGCACGAGCTTGTTTCACCCACTGCTTGTGCCTTCAGCACAAGTCATCCTAGTTTTATGGGATAAAATTCAAATGGAAAGTGAATGCTCACTGAGTGCCTTTGGCACTCTGCTTGCATTCAGTAGGGTGAGGAAGAAGTTATTCTAGTTTTATGGGATGAGATTCATATGGGAAGTGAATGCTTGCTGAGTGCCTTCAGCACTTTGCTTGCATTCATAAGTTAGTCAGTTATTTTGGTAAGAATCAAAGTATATCATCTCATATGTACAGTCAATAACAAAACTCTCCTTTTCCTCACTTTGGTTATTGCTGCCCTCATTTTAGCTCTCATACTTACAATTAATCAGTATAGTAGTGTAAATTACATTCTTCATTTTTATCATCTTGTCACATTCAATGTTGCACTGCTGTTGACCTGACATTACCACTCATTCTTATACTGTCAGTCCACATCTCAGTCTAATCATCTCAATCCTCACTTTTTATCTTTAGCTTTTCATCCATGATAGAAAGGGAAAAAGCGAACACATTATACAATCAATCATTCTATCTACAACATTTCAAATCTCAAGTCTTAAATACTTCAGTCTATACAATGTTTCCAACCTTGTTCTCATCTTCATCAGGAAACAATATCTTGATGTTTCTTGGGTGGGTACATCTAGACAGTCCCACATACAACTGTCCATGAGAGAATACAGGAGAGCTCAGATTTAGCCCCACATGTTGAACTGTCTGTCCTTGAGCCTTGTTGATGGTCATT